>JABSTQ010004903.1:0-123551 GCA_013358835.2 Ixodes persulcatus | reverse complement strand
GTTTGACCAAATGTGTTTATCTTTCGTGTATGGGAATACAAACTGCAAGTATACACCATCTCACGAAAATCCACAGTACTCATAATGGCAACGTGCACGAGTGCATGACTTTGGAAAAAGTATTTTGTGCGCGAGTTTAGATAGCAAGCAAAATCATCGTGATCAACAAGGCTCACACACCTGTAGATGTGCACTGTAGGCATTTGTGAGATGAAGTATGCTTGGCTTGCACGTGATGTCATTGCACCATAGTAGTGACCATTCCTGCTTGCTCTTGCGGAGAAAGCAAATACGATGGTTTAAAACATAGGCTTCAGAAGGTATTCGTTCAGCAGCAAAGACACCACAATGGCCGCGAATGTGGCGTCAGGAAAGCAACTGGTGACATTACTGATCAACCTCATTAGGGTACATGAAGTCATAGCTGCTGGCACAAGTGCGGGACTGGTCCGAGTCGCTCTATTGCACAAATTATCGCCCGAATTACAGCCTCGATAATATCAGTTCCTAGCTCACTAGTTTTAATTATGTATTATGGTAGTTGTGAAAAAAGGTATAAGGGATATTCATGCAGCCATACGAGGCAAAGAACGCGATGATGGCGAGCGTTAGCCACGTTCTTTTCACACAGTCGAATCTCTTATTTTTCGCAAACAATAAACTGGTTTAACCACGTCTCGTGCTGATGAAGACATCTGAACACCTCCAATAACGATTTTTCCCGATTTTGTATAAGCCCCTTTCTTAAATTTGAGGCTATTTAGTGGCGCAAATACCAGTAAACCGGGAGAAAATACCGGAAGGGAGCAGGCGAGCCGGTGTCTATAAGCTATGTTGGATTAACCTGCGACTGGGGTAGAGAAGAAATATCATAACGTAGAAGAGAAAGAAAATATTCATAACGTTTAGCCTACTCCTGGTGAAGAACTACCATTGCAGTGGAGACCACCACTTTCGCATGTAAGTGGCAGACGGGAAATTGTTTGTTTTTTGACAGTTCTTTTTATGGTAGTTTCAGTTTGGATATTTATGAAAAAACTGCAGGAGTGTACTTAACGCTGACTTGAGTTAAGCCCTTGATAATAACCGCCATATCCAGGCGTCGCAATCCGATGGGGCGTTCATGGATTGATGAAACACGTTTCGAAATTTCAAGCTCACGCAGGTCTTGTTCTCAAATCCACATCCCAAATTTGTGTTTGTGTTGTAGACTTGACAGTTTAGGTGCATTCATTATCTTCTTAAATTATCACCCATCAGGAGATCGGTTGAGAATGCACAGATGCCATACGTCCGAAAAATAAAAGTGACAAACGTGGCCATTCAGAATGTTAAAGGGGGTTTATTATATTGTTTTAAAAGAGTGTTGAAAGATTTCTTAGTCTTTTTTCGACAACGAAGTGGCTTGAGTAAACTTAATATAAAGTAGAAATATGCACCAAGGTGTACACAACAATAAATACTTCATATTTGTTTGACCAAACCAAAACTGCACTACAAATAAAGAATAAAGTCCAGGGTTACAAAGGGTGTATCCACAAGAATGAGTGGTTATATTGAAACGTCAAAAATTGAAGTGATATGCAGCTTCACATTCAATACCAATTACACGAAACAAAGAGTACAGCATACGTTCTATTCACATATCACCACGTACGCGACCGAGATGACAGACCGCGCAGTTTCCACGAAGAGTTCCCGCGGGTTCGAATTCGCCAACTTGTATTTCCTTTACGTTGCTCTTCTCGAATGTTAGCCTTTCGTTCTCGTTAGTTATTGTGTGTTCTGGTAGAACATTTCTGAACATGGAGAGGACATAACAAACCCATATAGCTTTTCATCTGACCAGTTTACGCAAGTGCTCGATTCTGCTGTTATTCCGACATCGACGCCCGCGATTCCATTTTCTGTTCTTTTTATTTTGATACAAGTTCGCCCCATTACACTTTTAGTGTTCTCAGTTTTTCAATACGTTAGCACTTACCATCTGTGAAAACATAATAGCAAATGTATGCCATTATATCACTCCACATTGATGCTAAACGCAAAAGTAGTCTAGTCTTCAATGCATTTTTGTTCCGGTCATACAAGAATTATTTTGTAATGTTTTAGGAGGTCATTAATACGTTAGTCCCCGGAGGCAGTACATATAGTACATCTCCAGCCGAATATAACGCTTATTCGGAATTAAAATGAACTGATGCAAAAAACAAAATCTGAGTACTTATTCCACTCAAGATTGCGAACCGAAAAAGCAAATGTATAGAGTAGAGAGTTTTTTTTTTGTAGGTTGTACGTTGTCGGTGTTTTGTTGTTTCGCACGAGTCCTCGTCGCGACATTGTATCTTTAATGTCCGGGAAACGTTTTATGAAGGAGCCATTTATAAGGCTAGCTAAGGAGCGGCAGCCACATGACATCAAGAGTAGAGTAATAGAACGGACCATGGTACAACTGCGCCCATTAGGGCACGTGGTTACCGCATGCACGACCGATGTACTATAAACACTCAACATCCTTGATCTTGTTTTAGAAAGTCACATCTGCCATAATCATGATCGCCGGTGCCCGGGGCAACAGTGACTGTAGTTCTTTTCTGGCTGGTTTGGGTAAACCGCTTTTGTCAGCTAGCGGAGAGCAGTTTCTACGGAGGATATCTCAGACTAGGTCACGCTGTATTCATAATGTTTGAAACCCTAGACTCTGGTGAGGAAAAATATGAAACTTTCAAGTCGAAGAAAAAAGGCACAGGGGAAGACGTCTCAAACACAGCTAAATTTGTTATTTTTTCTCGGTTTTTATATACCCTCGATTGACACCAACAACTTCACTCCCTGACATTGCCTTTTTTCACAATGCACCGATTGAACTTCTAGATATCTATGAATAAATCCCCGACTGACCTCTTAGAAATTTCCAAGGTCATTCTCGATACAATCGTCACGCACTTCCCTCCCAGAGAGATCCTTTGTAGAAAACTCTGCGATTGACTTTTGAAACTGAATAAGCATTCAAACCCTTCATTCACATTACACAAACAAAAGTTACGCATATAAACCATTATCTCCCAAATTGTTTTCCCCTCTGGACACACTTGTAGTTCCCAATGCACGTAAAAAACTTAAAAAAGGAGCATTAGAACCCATCGTTCATATTGCCGCGAGCGCAGCTGACCAAGCAGGCAGCGCGCTCGTAGCCTAACGGTTATCGCGCGTGCCTTACACGCATAAAGCCAGGGTTCGGTTCCTGGCCGCGGGGACGTAATTTTGTGGACTCTGACGTAAATGTTCTGGTAAATTTGAGAACCGTGTTGCTTGTTCGATGTCAGATTGTTCTACACGCAGAACCTTCTACGCCGATTCTTCCAGAACCCCACGCGTGTACAAAAGGGGCTCCGCGTGGCGAGCCGCAGACAGTTTCGCCCCAGCGTTCGACTCTGCTGTCACGCCGACTTCGACGCCCGCGACGCTCTACTTTCTTCTGTTACCTTTTTATTTTAGGGCACAAGTTCGCCCCATTAAACGTTTAGTTTCTTCAGGTATTATCGGCTCATCACTTGTCTTTCGTGAAAATTTGGTGGAGGCGCGGGGTAACGCATTCTATGCCCGTTGAGCGTATCCCTCCAAAGACATCCCGGTCAAGCGACGTGCTCAGCCCCGGAGGCTACCTTTCGCCGAAGACACCAAAGCCCGGAGAAGCCGTCGTATTAGAGGCCAGTCTCCTGAATTGGGTTTGCTGCCAGACAGGCCCAAGCCGAAAAAGACGACGATTGAAAACCGAGCGCAGACCCCGGCCGCTCCTGCCGTCGTATACCTGCCCGTCGCACCCATAACTCCGACGCTTTTCCACGGAGACGTCCACGAGGATATTGAAGACTGGCTGCAACACTATGAACGTGCAGCCCGCCCACAACGGATGGACGACTGACCAATGCCTTCACAATCTCTACTTCGCGCTCGAAGGAACTGCGAGGCATTGGTTTGAAAACCACGAAGCGACCTTCACTACGTGGGAGTCCAGCGCTGCCGAGTTCAAGCGAACATTCCTCAACCACCAACGTCGGCAGCGAGCGGAGGACCTTCTCCAAACAAGGGTGCAGGGCCCCAACGAAAGCGGGACCAGCTTTGTTGAGGATGTCATGCGCCTATGTGCCCGAGCCGATCCAGAGGCAGCCGAGGAGAAGAAGCTTCGCGTCCTTATACGTAGGCGTGAAGGCTGAAATTTCGGGGCCTTGTCCGCAATTCTCCGACAACCGTCGAAGGTTTTGTGGCTTGAAGCCACTAACATCGAGCGTGCACTGGCGTCCCGAGCAAGCCACTACCACCGACTCGCCGGCGCGCCTACTGCTCCAACCGTCGCAGCTACCCGTCTGGACTTGAGCACTACCGGTGTCGACAGCCTTCGGGAGATCGTCAGGGATATCGTCCGTGAAGAACTCCGCAAGATCCTACCTCCTGCAGATCGCCCAGCCTCCATCTCACTCGCCAAGGTCGTCCGAGAGGAAGTTCACCGAGCCTTCCATCCCGAGGTTGCCGTCACCGCAGCAGCACAGAAGGATCCTGCCCTAAGCTACGCCGAAATGGTCCGACGAGTACCACCAGCCTCGCGTCCGTACACGGCGCCCCCTCGACGTGAACCTCCAGCGCCGCAGTATCCCCAACACCAGGGAGATTGGGCGCACGTCCGCCCAGAAGAAGCTGTGGCAAGGAAGACCGACGTATGGCGGACGGTCGACAGGCGACCGCTGTGCTACCACTGCGGTGAAGCTGACCATGTGTACCGGCGATGCCCCTACCGGCAGATCGGGCTTCGCGGGTTAGCGCCGAACGCCCCACGCCCAAGCAGCGGAGAACGACCGCGCGACATTGAAGAATACCTGGAACGTGCACCGTCTCCAGCGCCCGCTCCCTCTCGAGGATACCGTTCGCCATCACCACGACGTCCAGCTTCGCCGATGCACCGACCCCGACATGAAAGCCTGTCGCCCCTTGCTCCTCGCCGGGGGAAACTAGGCACGACAATGCCGGGAGGTGGTGTTGCCGAAGACGAACGACGCCAAGATCCTCCAAGGTCGTCGGAGCTCTCCCACTCTAACACCGCCACGCCCCGAAACGACGTTTCTGCAACAGTGTCAAATAACCTAAACGTTATCATCGACGGCCGCGACGCAACGGTACTCGTCAACACCGGAGCAGACTACTCCGTTTTGAGTGGGAGACTCTCTCGTAGCCTTCGGAAAGTTACGACGTCGTGGGATGGACCGCAGATAAGAACTGCCGGTGGACATCTTATCACACCTGTCGGCAGGTACACAGCTCGCGTTGATATCCGCGGTGAAACCTGCCCTGTGAAGTTCGTCGTCCTGCAAGACTGTGCAAGGGACGCTATCCTCGGAATGGACTTCCTCTGCGAGTATGCCGCCGTCATCGACCTCGGAGAAAACCGGTTGACGCTACGAAAACCTGTTTCACCACCGGAGGAACCCAAAGCGACGCCATCTGCGGTCCGAGTCCTTCGCAAGCCACGTGCACCTACAGCCGCGGTCAAGTGTTTTCGTACCCGTCGGGATCACCAAAACGTTCTCCGGCGAAGTTCTGCTAGAAGGAAGCCTCCAGTTGCTTCTTGGAAGAGGAATAGGCGTAACTAGAGGAATAGCTGAACTTCAAGATGGCCGCACTGTGGTCCTCGTGACGAACTTCCGAAATGTAAATCAACACCTCACAAAAGGTGCAGCCGGGGGCCAGGTCGAGGAACTCCGAAACTCCGCCGAAATCACCACCATTACTGACGAATCCTCGCCACCTCAGCAAGACAGTACGTCGCCAGCCCAGCTCGACATTGACCCTAAGCTTCCGGGCTAGAAACGACGACAGCTGATTAACCTTCTCGCCGAATACAGCGACTGCTTTGCGACGTCGTCGAAGGTGCACCAAACTGCCGTTGCGAAGCACCGCATCGTTACCGAGGACGACGCGCGCCCTGTTCATCGATCGCCGTACAGTCTCCCTTAAAGAAAGAGAGGTAATCCAGGAGCAGGTTCAAGAGATGCTGAACGACGAAATAATCTAACCTTCAAGCAGTCCGTGGGCCTCTCCAGTCGTACTGGTTAAGGAGAAGGACGGGACGCTGAGGTTCTGCGTGGACTACCGGCAGCCGAACGCTGTGACGAAGAAACACGTCTATCCACTCCCCCGTATCGACGACACGCTAGACCGGCTGCGCCATTCTCGATATTTTTCATCAATGGAGCTAAAGAGCGGCTACTGGCAGATCGAAGTCGACGAACGGGACCGAGAGAAGACAGCTTCCGTCACGCCAGATGGACTGTACGAGATCAAGGTGATGCCCCTTTGGGCTATGCACGGCACCAGCAACTTTCCAGCGAGTCATGGACACCGTACTAGCTGGGCTGAAATGGCAGAGCTGCCTTGTCTACCTTGACGACGTCGTAGTATTTTCACGCGACTTCGACGAGCACTTGCGACGACTCCGAGCTGTTCTCCAAGCAATACAAACCGCCGGCCTCACTCTCAAGTCATATAAGTGTCGGTTCGCCTATGACGAACTGAAGTTCCTGGGCCATGCGGTTAGCAACATTGGTGTTCGCCCAGACCCAGAGAAGACTCGCGCCGTCGCGGCATTTCCAGCGCCGACAGACAAGAAGGCCGTACGAAGATTCCTTGGACTATGTGCGTACTATCGGCGCTTCGTTCGCGATTTCGCAAGGATTTCCGCACCACAAAGGACGCCCAGAAGTTCAAATGGGCCGAGGAGCAACAGCAGGCATTTGACGAGCTGAAGCGACAACTCCAGACCCCTCCAGTTCTTGGCCACTTCGATCAAGATGCGGAAACCGAGTTTCATACGGACGCAAGTAACGCCGGACTGGGCGTGGTACTGGTTCAAGTGGAAGAAGGCACCGAGCGAGTCATCGCCTACGCAAGTCGCACACTGTCCAAAGCGGAGATAAATTACTCCACGACTGAAAAGGAACGTCTTGTGGTCGTCTGGGCCATCACGAAGTTTCGCCGTACCTGTACGGGAGCCCGTTCCGTGTTGTCACGGACCACCACTCACTCTGCTGGCTTGCGAACCTAAAGGACCCTTCAGGACGCCTCGCTCGATGGAGCCTCCGACTGCAGGAGTTCGACATGACTGTGGTCTTCACATTCAGGCCGCAAGCCCAGCGACGCCGTCTGCCTGTCCTGAGCCCCTGTCGAGACATCACCCGGTAGCAACGACGACGATGACGACGAGTACTTTCTTGGCTCAGTGAGCACCGACGACATGGCACGACGTCAAAGAGACGACCCTGAGTTGCGCGTGCTAATCGAGCATGTCGAAGGACAAGGGGATACTATCCCCCGTGTCTTCTCAAGAGCCCTGCCGACCTTCGTCCTCCGACAAGGTGTACTTTACAAGGAGAACTTCGGAGACAGCAGCTCGCCATTGCTGCTAGTAATCATTACCGATCTTAGAGCGGAGATCTTTCAAGCCTGCCACGACGACCCGACGTCCGGACACCTTGGTTACAGCCGTACTCTGGCCCGAATTTGTGAAAGGTATTACTGCCCCAAGCTGCCAAAGACCATCCACCTTTACACACGATCGTGCCACGAGTACCAACGACGCAAGAAACCGCCGACGAAACCGGCAGGTCTCCTGCAGCCTATTGCTCCTCCGACGGCGCCGTTCCAGAAGATCGGAATGGCTCTACTTGGTCCTTTCCCACCATCAACGCAAGAAAACATATGGATAATCGTCGGCACAGATTATCTCACGCGGTACGCCGAAACGAAAGCCCTTCCATCAGCGACTGCTGTGGAAGTCGCCAACTTTTTTATTGAGTCCATCGTCCTCCGGCACGGCGCTCCCGAAGTTCTGATCTCAGATCGTGGATCATCGTTCATGGCCCAGCTGACGCAAGAAATCCTTCGTCTCAGCCACACCAGCCATCGGCGCACCACGGCATACCACCCGCAGACCAACGGGCTGACCGAAAGACTGAACAAAACCATCGCCGAAATGATCTCTATGTACGTCGACTTGGAGCGCAAGACATGGGTCGAGGTGCTGCCTTACGTTACATTTGCCTACAACACGGCGGTGCAAGAGACCACGGGAGTAACCCCGTTCGAGCTGGTGCATGGAATGAAAGTAACGACCATGCTCGACGCGATGCTACCCCATGAGCCAGACGGCGATGAGAGCCCCGACGCCACGGTGGTTACTCAACGAGCCGAAGAATTTCGCCAGCTCGCCCGACTCTGAATTCAAGATCAATAACGTGTCGACGCTACCCGGTACAACCTTCGTCGTCGGGACGTCCACTTCCAGCCCGGAGACAGGGTATGGTTCTGGACACCGATTCGCCGCCGTGGTCTCAGCGAGAAACTCCTAAAACGGTATATTGGACCCTACAAGGTACTTCGTCGACTTGGAGACCTTAACTACGAAGTGATGCCCGACGGAACAAGAACGTCATCACGCCGCCCACCACGGCCTGAAGTGTTCACCTCGTGCGCCTCAAGCCGTGCTACGTTCGATAGGACTGTGGACCTTATGTCTTCCAAATGACTCTAGTTTACCGTCCTTTTTATTTGCTTCGTTTTGTTTTGTGTTGCATCGGGGCGATGCACTTTTTAAAGGGGGGGGGGGGGGGGGGTAGTGCCGCGAGCGCAGCTGACCAAGCAGGCAGCGCGCTCGTGGCCTAACGGTTATCGCGCGTGCCTTCCACGCAGGAAGCCAGGGTTCGATTCCTGGCCGCGGGGACGTATGTTTGTGGACTCTGACGGAAATGTTCTGGGAAATTCGAGAACCTTGTTGCTTGTTCGAGGTCAGAATGTTCAACACGCAGAACCTTCTACGCCGATTCTTCCAGATCCCCACGCGTGTACATGAGGGGCTCCGCGTGGCGAGCCGCAGTCAGTTTCGCCCCACCATTCGACTCTGCTGTCACGCCGATTTCGACGCCGGCGATGCTCTGCTTTCTTCTGTTTCCTTTTTATTTTTGGGCACAAGTTTGCTCATGAAACGTTTAGTTTCTTCAGTTATTATCACCTCATCACTTGTCATTTGTGACAATATTGCACTGACAACACTTGGGAGATAGATGGTTAATCTGCGCGAAAGTTGTTTTTTTTAGTGCAATGTGAACTAAGGATTTTAGTGGGTATTGTGTTTCAAAGGTCAATTGCAGCGTTTCGAACAGAAGGTGTGTCTGGGAGTGAAGTTGTTGATGATTACATCGAGAATGACTGGACATTTGTAGGGGGTCATTTGGTGGCTGATTCATATAAATCTAGAAGTCCAAACGGTGCATTGCGAATGAAGTGTTTGTCCTAAAGAAGCGTTGTTGGTGCCTATCAGGTGTTTATAAAAGCGAGAAAAAAAAAACACGATTTAGCTGTGTTTAAAACATCTTCTCCTGTGTGATATATATATTTTTTTTACTTTAATGTTTTTGTTTCTTAATACAGTCTTTGGAGTTTTAAAAATTATGGTGAACTACCACCACCTCGCCTGCATACTCACCGTCTTTCCAGCCATAATCTTGTTTGCGCATTCAAAGTGAACACGTGTAGCTAAAACTGGAAGTGAAAAGGCTTTGTAGCGTCCTCCCGAAGAAGTCCTGCCTTCAACTCTGTGTTCACTGCATTTGTATGTAAATGATACCAGGTAGCCTGCGAAAAAACGTGTAGTCAAATAAATCCTCACTATAGAACTTGGCGTTGTTCGCTAGAAAGAGTGCAGGAATACGAATTCGACGTACGTGGTAGTCAATGTATAAAATGCATTTTGTTTTTATTGCCATTGGCCAATTTTTTTTCCCACTAATCGACCTTTTTACCGCAAGGATGTCTCGCCTGATGGCATTTATTCATTCAACTCTGCTCTTATTTCAGTGCCATATACATATAAATAAAATAGAAAAATCAAACAGCATAGTGTAGACTAATGCGTTCTGCTTATTGCGAACCTATCCCACCGAAAAAAAACAGCTTTCTAAGAGTTAGTGCGTTAGCTCAGAAACGAATCTATGCGAATGGTAAGTTGGGAACTGTGTTCCGGTTACTTCTCGCTTCACTTTATTAGCCTAGTTTTTTTTTACATATATATTGAATATCGAGTTTGCGACAGCTTGCTCAATGGGCTCCGTCTGTGGAGAAAAAAAAGGGAGGCCGCCTCCCCACTTGTATACCTTACTTTTTTATGCTGTCCGCATGGAGGCCGAGGACACTGCCGATCAATATTGATGGTCTTGTTACACAGGACGTGAGCCTCGCTTGTTTTTCTCTGGAATGGGACTGGCTCCTGTTTCGAGACATGGCAGCGACATCCGGCAACGACTATAGGACAGTGTTCCAAACTGTGGCTTCACCTAATAAAAACAATAGTGTCAGCGTGTCTCCGAAGTACTCTTACTTCTATTTCACCCTTTATGCCTTTTTGTCACTCGTTGCTTCCGTTTTGTTTTTAGCATACAATCTTGTGTATATATGTCACGTCTATATTTATTTCGTTTTGTCGCATTCTCTGATGTTGTCGAGTTATTTAGGGAGAAATGTGTACGCCATTATTGTTCCAGCAACAAATGCCATTTTCTTCGAGGTAATACATTATTGATTGAAGAATACTCTGAGCGGAATCAGTATTTCCAATGTACTACGTATTATTTAGCTCATATATAAGATATTTTACTAATGTTTGTTCTTATTGTATTTGATATCAGATCAGTATATTCTGAACGTTATTGATAACCTGAAAGTACACAAAGAGGGGAATAATGAAAGAGAATAACGTAACTGCTGTCTCCGTAGGTTGTCAAATGTATTCTTAGTGCGCATGTCTTAGGCGCCCGTCTCCGGGTTGAGCGTCGTCATCGTCGGCATAACCGCGCTCGTTTCATTTTGGGACGTAACAGTTTCCCCGCTAAATTTAGCGGGTAAACTGAATTGGTGTTGAGTTCACGTGACGTAAATTTTCCCGCTTAACTTAGCGGGGAAATGTTCGCTAAATTTCCCCGCAAAATTTAGGGGAGAAATGCTTGATAAATTTTCCACAAAATTTAGGTGAATCATTTTTGCTACATTTCCTGCTAAATTTAGCGGAAAATATAGCAAATAGTTTCCGCTAAATGGGAGGGGAGCAGGAGAGGGGGAGGAAAGGGTACGCAGGCGGAGGCGGGGAATACCCTCCGCTCCGTACCCTCCCCGCCTCCCCCTCAAGAGCTGGGCTCTAATTTGGCATTACAGAAAATTGTAAACGTGTTTAATTTGTTTTGGAGTGATTTTAAATATCAACTTATAAGTGAATACAAAAAGCCAGGTCATATCCAAACATTTCACAAGTACTTGGTAGCTCTTCGTGAAATATTTGGTTATTCGGCAGAATATCATAAGAGCAAGGAAACACGATTAGGGCGACTTTTTTTTACTTACGATGTGATATTACAGTTATGATGAATGTTGATGCCAAAATTACAGAGTCCGGCGCCGTTATTTAATCCCACTGGTTTTTTGCTTGTCCGTGTCTCCTTCATAAGATAAATAGTTCCACAAGTTTCTTGAGGTCAATGGTTCCGCCTAACCAAGCCAAGATTGAGGAGAGCTGTGAATAGCAATTATAAGACAACTCAACTCTACAGTTTGTGGCGTCTCCAAGCTCGGCATTTGATAAAAAAGGCTGGTACTCCTGGGAGATTTCAGATAAGTTTGGCCAAAGGGTGACTGGTCGACATTTCAAAATTAACTGATGTTTTATATGCCATTATAAAGTGCCTCGTATAAAGAAGTCCACACTTAGTGTTGACCGGAAAAAAAAATTGGGTGACAGGACACATTGTAACACATGAAGAGATGGACAGTTGCATTAACGCGCACTGATGGAGGGAGTACATTTGAAAGTAAATAATTAAAACTATAAAATTAGGAGAATTCAAATACTTTTTAGAAACAAACTATGAGTACAGCATGCTTGTAGAATATAGTAATAATATTTGTTTAAATTAAATCAATTTTTTTAAAAATTGGCAAACATGCCTGCTCAAACGACAAACGGCAAAATTTGGAGACCTCTACCTCATGAAATATTTGAATCAACATCATATAGTTTTCAGATAGTATTCTACTTATATATGGCTAATATTTAAAAGATATACTAGGTATGTGAGAGAGAGGATAGTTGTGTTATATGTATGCAAACATGGCGAAAAATCAAACACCAAAACTTCCGATGCAAATAAAAATAAAAAACACCTTCAATTTTTTTTTTTAATTTGGGTACCCTGTCTTACTCTATTTGGGCATTGATTTCTATTAAAACATGTTGCATTTTTTATTGAGAAAGAAGACAAAACTTCCCAATGTAGGGTCCTTTTCACTGCCTACACTTAGCAATGCCGTATACGAGAAGGGACTCTGAGTTCCAGTTTCATGAAACTAACACACATACTTCATATATTTTTATTCAGATGAGGTCATTGAAAACTAGAGCAATCGTTCACAAAGTAAAAGTGTGGAGAAACTATTTACAGCATTTTACATAAAGCCTACAAAAAGGTATCATATTAGAGACTAGTTATTCGAAAAAAGATGATGCCGTGTGAAGTTTTACTTTCCGGTATATTTTATATTTAAAATAAAAAAAAAAACTTTACTCTCCCACGCGGAAATTAAGATAGAATACTAAAATTGTTTAAGTTGGCTATGTATTTCCGAGGAAAAACCATTTCAGGTGAGACCTGCCACCGCGCCGGACTGTAGCAGCCTTGATACTCTCGGTGAACGAATGAATCGTGGCAAGCCGATATATTTTATCCTGCGCGAGAACGTTTCGTGATTCTCGTATAATGATCAGACAAAGATTATAAGCAATCACCAAGTACAACAATAGACTAAATACCCTGCGAAAAAAAACTGTGATAAATAAGATGTCTCTGCATTCGAAATAAGCAGTCCTCGGGGAATCGAATTCGGCGATTTGCGCTAAGGCTTTCCTCGCTGTACATATTTAATACAGTTTCTGCTGACCAGATTCGATTGTCCGTGCTACATATACGTAACAGGTCCCTTCTGTTGATGACTTGCACAGCCGCCACGGGTGCCGAGACTGAATACAAGGAAAGGCCCGCGCCGTCAGCCACTTTTTTTTTTTTTTTTCTCGACGATACCGAACTTTTTTTTTCGTCCAGATACACAAAATGCACGCCTTTCAGTTCCTCAGATAGAACACTCACCATACTCCTCGCCGTCTGAATTGCGTTTATTGAATGTTCTCTTAGGTTCTTCAGCGTGGCCTGGTGCTTCACGAGTCTGCCAACTCCGTCGCATGCATTTTCCCATGTCCAGATGCAGAAAATAACCAATGGGCTCTGGGCCATGGTTCTGTGCAAACTGGTGAAGCTGCTCACGACACTTAAAATGACTGGCGGCCCCATCACTTGCGCACGTCACGTGCGAGTATATCGCAACGTTGTCTTCAACCCATTCTTTCAATTTTTCTAGAGCCAAGTACATGAGGGTGGCGTCGTCACACGAAATGGGTCCTCGCTGCTGATAGCAAAGCTGTTTGTGGATCTTCTTGCTGTCACTACACATATAAATATCGTAACTTGTTTTTGTTTTTCCAGTGGTATGCTTGAACTTCATGAAGCACGATGGTCTAGTTTTCAGCAAAGTCAAAATGAAAGACAATGCTCCCGCGTTGCATGCACTGCTTTTTATCGTAGATCCTTTACCTTGCGTTTATCGGATGTTGTGAAATATCCAACTTTCAACAGTTACTTGAACGACTCTGAGGAAAGTCTCAGGATCCAATGGGTTTTTTTCACAAGGTCGCCGGACTCCCATGTTGTAAGCAGAATCTCTTCATCCCCTGGAATATGAAGTTCCTCGAGTGTACGAGACTGGCCTTTTGGGCAGTGATCACACTCTCCTCAAAGACACATACCCGTTAGTGGGTCGCACAGAAATGATGAGTTCATTTCACCAATGTTGAATGCTGAGCCTCTGACTTTCTCTACAGCTGCAAAGCAAAGGTAATAATTGACGCAGCGCACACAAACGCACACTTCCTGGTGTGGAAAACATTCGACCCATCTAGGGCGCAAGGAATAAAATTTCGTTAGCCCAACGCCGGAATCCGGATGCTTGCCTTTGTATAGACGAAAGGCCTCTTGGATTGAGCGTTTCGGGAAGCGCTTTGTCACGAACGTTTTCTCCCCATCAAGCATGACAGAGATCACGTCCTTCTGGTTGGGACCTTGGCGCGACATTGTAGCTCGTCTTTCGTGAAGTACTCTAGGGCAAGATACATAGGGTTCACGTTGCACCTCGTGTAAGGATCCGTCTTCTACCACACGCCATGCTTTTCCTTACCTAGAGCGTAAACACTATCGTCATGTTAGCCCTTCCTAGGTTAACATGGCGATAGTATTTACGCTCTATTGTAGTTAGGCGGGGCTTGAGTATTCAGAGATTCTGTTGTCTTTTGGTTGCCCCTAGCTTTGTGCCTGATATTATCGCCCTTGACCCCAGCGAGTGGGATTGCGACAGGCACGACTGCTCAGTAAACAGGCATCGGCGGTCATTTTTTGCTGGTTGAAGCGAACCTCCTTATCGTTGAAAGCGAGCGGGGAAATGCGAAAAAAAGATTATATCGGCTGTTTGGCCAGAACTAGCGAGAAGCGTCGTCTGCTACTTCCTACAACTAGTGCGCCATACTCGTGGTCTTTGGGAGAAAATGATTGCTGCTAGCCACAGAACACTATCAAGCAGAAAAAGAGTAATTGAATATGTTTGTATTCTAGATATAATTCATGAATATATATAAGAGAGAAAGATATGAAGATAGAGGGAAAGAGAGAGGAGCATATAGTGTCGAAGGACAATGAAGCAAACAAAGTTCCCAGTGGCCGCTGACTGCGGGATCTTTTCTCTTATCACTAGTCCGTAATATGATAGCTCTTTGCACATAGTAGTTTCTCCTTACTTTTATTTTGTAAACGATTGCTAAAGTTATCAATGTCCTCATCTGAATAAAAAAATAAAAAAATATGTGTGTTAGTTTAATGTGACTGAAACTCAGTCACTTCTCGTGTAGAGCACTGCTTAGTGTAATCCTTGGAAAAATACCCTACTTTGGGAGTTATATCTTCTTTCTCAATAAAATAATTCAACACTTAAAACTAATTGAAAATTCTGTTTTTTTTTATTTGCATTGGAATTGTTTGTTGTTGTTTTTTTCTCCATGTTTGCTTAAGTATATGACGACTATCCTATCACTCAGATACGTAATATATTTTAAATATTAGCCACATATAAGTAGAATACTATCTGAAAAGTATATGATGGTGATAAAATTATTTCATGAGGTACAGGCCTCCCAATTTTTTGCGTTTTTCGTTCGAGCAGGCATGTTTGGCAGTGTTTAGAAAAAAAATATAATTTAAATACATGTTATTCCTATATATTGCAGGCACGCTGTACCCATACGTTTTATCTAAAAAGTAAAAAAAAAATTATCCTAATTTTATCGTTTTAGTTAACTTTCAAACGTGTCCCCTCCATGAGTGCGAGTTAATGCAACTGTTCACCTCTTCATGCCTTACGACTTTTCCTGTCCCCAATCTTTTTTTCTGGTCAGAACTAAGTGTGGATTTGTTTATACCAGACACTAGAGAGTGGCATATAAAAACATGAGTTGATTTAAAAATGTCGACCAGCCACCCTTTGGCCGATCTTATTTAAAATCACCCTCCTAGATTTTTACCCTAAGTATACGTGTTGTTTGATTTTAAATCGGAAAGCTCCATCTTGCCAGAAAGGCCGTTCGGTCTAGTGGTGTGGTAACCTTTAAAGGTATGAGATCTGAATGCCATTTTTTTCGATACTATAAAATAATAATTATTAAAGACCTCATATCCCTTTTGAGTATCGATAATCGATTATAAAAATACTTTCGCAGACTCAATCTTTTTTTTTTTTTTTCTTAACTCGTATTTCAAAGCCAAGAAAACTACAACGTATTATGCTGTCACTACGTAAAAAAGCAAGTTCGCTCCAACTTGGTTTGCAACTTGGGAGTCGAACCGAATTTTTTGCCGAATCGTAACAAATCCCTAGCCGAATAAAGCATTTCATATTGAACCCGAACTGGAACATAACCGTAATCTCATGTGTCGCGGTTACCGGTTCATTGGAAAACGGTTCGGCGTAATAAAATGCGATCCGAACCATCTTGCGGTGGCGGCGCGAAGTAAACTATATACTCGCGACGGTGGCGACAACGGCAGTGACGCGAAGACAGCTCAGTACTAATTAAACAAACAATACCATTTAACGTTTACGTGCGTCTCAACTTGGTGTTGGCGATTCGGCTCGGTGGCGTACACTTGTATACTTTGCCTCTCCTTACGATGGTCCGCTAGGGACGCTACGAGCCCGGTGAGCAATCCCCTTGCTTGGAGGGTGTCATGTGGCCTTCCGGTTGGGCGGTGCAACGCATAAAGGTATTATAATGTGCATGAAAGGCTCACTGCGCTACTTCTTTGAGGTTTCCGGTTTCAAATTGAAGCAGACTGCAACCAATTTCCTTTTTGCGGTGATCTGTGCATTCCTATAGGAAACGAGCCTGCATTTTTCCTCTTCGCAGGCGAACAACACTTCTGGACACTTGGAGAGAAAGTCGGCGAGATCTCCAGCGGCTATGATTGGCCGGCGCCAAGGTCAAGTGTGGCTTTGGTCATTCATGACCGTCAGATATCTTGCCGACCTTTTCGCCAAGTGTCCAGATTAGGACTTCAAGAATCCCCTTTGTTAGTTGGATCGTAGCCAATAGAAGGTAACTTTGTTAACTCTAGGAAAGTGCAAAGGCTTTAGTTGCTGTACTTCTCTTTATAATTTATTAGTGAGCGATGATTAAATTCTCTGGATTCCGGGCCCATTTTTATGTTCCACAGCTACTGTGTAAATAAATACAACCGACGAGTCTAAGCAATAATAACAGTTGAAGAGGACTAAGAGTTTGTAGGGCGCCGACGTTTCCTTGACGATAATATTCATAATCTCTGAAATTTATATACCACTAAAATGAACCCAATTTACGAGCGGTTAAAGCGTGTAATTATGTAAATGTATGCGCGCTTTTAAAGGTGCTTCTACTTTTTATTACGCTAAATATATCGGGCGATAAAAGTTTAGTATCTTCCCCCAATTTCATCGTTTTGGAAATGCATATATGATCCGTTGAACGCTAGAACAAACTTAGTTTTGGACCGCTACAACAACAGAGTTAATATTACGAATCTCATTTATTGCGAACAACATATTACATGGCTTCCACTTTATTTTGATCGTCTATGCATAGCTCGGTACAGATCCAGTTTTAGTGCGTTGTTCTTGACGTCTCTCTTGATTTTCGAGATGCCCTTCACTGCTTTGGCATGTAACCTCCCATGCCGAAAAATCGCCGTGTTCGCGCTAACAGTGTCGGACAGTGTACATAAATGCACCGTGAAGCTATATTTGCACTGTGTTTAAAGCCATTGCTTTGAAAGAAAAGAAATTTAATCTGACAAATATTTTTATCTTGACAACTGAGAAATGTTCCAAGCGATCTGGTAAAAAATTGCTTCGTGATGCTTATTTTATCGATCGAACGCAGAAAAAAAAAATTCACCCATTTTCATACACTTGCATTAACGGATTTGAATTTTATAATAATCGCCGTCCGCTTCAATTTCAAACCACACACTGGCGCCAGGGAACCTCTAGCGTACATTATATTAATTCTATGGTGCGAGGCAGGGTGCCCAAAATCGATGCGAGAAGTGACGAGCCATGGACTTTCGCGGTAGCTCCTATCGTCCACCGCGGAACAATGTAAGGTAAAACGGAGTCTATCTGACTATGCCGAGAGGCTAAATCACTCTTTTGTTTTGTGCCTGTCATGTGCGTCTGTTTTTTTTTTTTTGCGGCTAAGCAATATTTTTTAATGGGAAAAAAAGCATACATAAACAGTTAAGAAATAAAAACTGTCGATTGCTGTTGGCGTGTTTGTTCCGCTATGGCTGATATCTCAAGGCGCCAAAAGGGTAAGCCACTGTTAGCGCGACTGACACTGCGGCGCCGGTCGCCTGGACGGCAATCGACCAGAGCAGAACAAAGCCCTAAACGGTGCTTGACAAAAAAAAAAAAAAAAATGTTTGTGAGTGTGCGTTTTTTGAAAGCAGCATTTCTTCCGATTTTCGCAATCTCTTTTTCTGTTTTAAATCTTTTTCAACCGCTATTCACTCTCTTGACCTCAGTCGCTCGAACAAAGCAATCGGCCGTGTGATGTCGTTAGTGGGGGGTTACGGTGCGTGCTACTTTCACGGTGTCACTGTGCGAGCAGGCTAATTGACTTCACATGTGAGTACTAGACTTTGGCACTTTTCCTGAGCGACTGTATGTCCACTTAAATGGCGTAGAACTGTGTTTGCGATAAAAAGTCAAGAGCACAAAATGAAATTGTGCACACAATTGTTGTGCAGTCCTGAGTTCCGCAGCGCGTCTTCTGATGGCCCTTTCTTTAGTCGGAATGTCGTCGTGTTGAACACATTTTTCCTTAACGACAGGAGCTGAAGGCTTTTTTATTTTTTTTTATTAATAGGTTTGAACAGATTCGAACATTGTGGAACCAGTAGCGAAACTGCTATTTTAGAATTATCACTGGACTTGACAGGACCCGAACAAAATGCAAAGATACTGAACCCGAACCCGAAGCGAAGCGGAATAATGACTGGTTCGACCCGCTGTTTACAACTACCAGCATATCTCTTTCCCGACGTTCTATACACACACTCTGCCCTGACTGAAATGGCTCGAACTATCAGCTCATTCCGAACATTTAAAGAAATGATTCAACAACATATTACAAATCTTTCATGATCTCTAGTTGCACCTAAACTTGGTGGCCTAAGCGCGTTATTCAATAAATGCCCAAAGTCCTGTTGATACCTGTGAGTGACGTCTTTGTGTGTTGCTTTGTATTGTCTTTGTTTTGGGTGAGTGCTGTAAACAGGTACTAGGGATCTTTCAAAAGACGACCTTGTCTTCTTTTGCCCTGAAACTATCCTTTTTTGCCTGGCACACCCTGAAGCCATCATATTAAATTGCTTAAGAACATTCGATAAAAAAAATTAGTATCACTTGAAAAAAAAAAAGAAAAAAAACTTAATGCACAGAAAAGGCTAATGTGGGCCTGAAGAGAGTGCACTGCGAAATTCTTTATTTATTCTCCCCGAACATAAAAATTGAGCACAACTAGCGTTCACGCTTTTGAACTGGTTCGCTGAAAACCGCGTGAAGTTGCAGAACGCAGTCGAAAATTGTATACAGATGACCCGAAATTCTCCGAGTTTCTCTCTTGAACCAATATGTGGAAGCTGTTTTTGCTAGGTATAAACGTAGATCGGTGTAAAAAAAAGATAAAAAAATAAAGAAGTGTATTTTAGTGTATGGTTGTAATTTCCATATTGACGAGATTAAAACCACTGAAAAAAATTATACTGATCAGTGTGGATAAACGGCACAGTCCGTTCGACTCAAGATTTGTTGAATTATTGTGTAAATAGAGGCAATATCAGCTGCAAGAATGTTTGATATTTTAGCCCTAATATAAATGGAATACACAAGTGGACATAATATGAAAAATATGAAATTATTTTGAATAATGTTCGAGCGAAATATACAGCGACCTTATGAAAATGTGTTCGTTCCTCGAATACAGGTAGATACCGGCGAGTGAAAATATGTCATTAAATCACTAGCAAGTTCTCCCGGAAATTCGTCCGAACGTTTTATTTTGTTTGTGTGATGTTATATACCTTCGGTGCCGCCTTAATGTAATCCATGACAAATGGCAGACAGCACCTCGATTCCAAGCAAAATTAGGCCTACCATGTGGGCGCTCTTTTTCTCACTTCTAAAAGTTCTGAAATGAACGTATGAAATTATTGTATGAGTTATGGAAATATGTAACTTATTTCATAAGTTATATATTTTATAAGTTCTGAAATAAACTTATGAAATTAATAAAAGTTCTTAGAGAACTTTCATTACAGAACATGTCAATAAGAAGAATTGCTCGTGACATTATATTTTTACTCAAAGTGGTTCACGGCCAAATAGATAGCGACCTTGTGTCGTCTTTAAACTTTCATGTACCGGTCCGTGTCGTTAGAAATTCAAGTGTGTTTTACAAGTTTATTCAAACGAGACTGTCCCTTTTGGCTCGAATGCAAATGTATTTAAATAAACTCCCGACGCATGTAGACATATTCTTAAATTTTTCTGCGTTCAAACGACTACTTGATATGCATATTTTAGGTTCCTTATTTGTGTTATCTTTTAATTTCGAGAGCATATGTCGTTTAAGATAGTGAAGTGTTTCTTAGTTTTTTTATTCCTATTGAACTTTTTATATGCCACCGTACTATGAAAAATAGGTTGTCCTGGAGCATGATACAAATAAAGAATTATTATTATTAATAATATTATTATACTTAAATTACAGCTATCACTTCTAAAATTATGTTTGACTTCATGTGACTATAGAAAGCGCGCTATATATGTATCAAGCAGAATGCTTTTTTTTGACACATTCATCAAACTTGTGCTTCGTGGAAAGGTTTTATTCATGCAGGCGCATCTACTCAATCATGTTTGCACTTGGAGAGGATGTTGTCAAACTTACGCAAAACTCTATGCACAGATTATATATTGTGACGAAGGCGACGACGACGCTGGAGCAGTGGTCCACCTGACCATCGGGCGCCAGGCACCGCGCGCACTGCCGGGCTACCATAAAATCTTTGTATATCATTGAGCGAGCCCGTCTTTGTCATTTACTTCCGGTTGCACGCCAGCGTTACATTTAGTTGAGGTGCGGTGTACATATTTTTTTTTCATTCTTTATTATCGTCGATCTTGACCTTGGTTGCATCCGATCGCTCAAATTAGCTCGATGTCACGGTTCGGCCGGAGATGTTGCAAATGCGACAGAGGCGAGGCCGAAAACGAATAATTTACAACCCATTATATTTACAAAAGAAAGTCTAAGATATAACAGAAAGAAAAGGAGTATGTACACAGTAAGAAGGGAAATAATACACTTAAGCACATCTACAGTTCCAAGAAATGAAGCTGTTCGGAGCAGGCCTTACACTTTGAGTTCGTTGCGTCGACGAACCGAAGCAACTTGCCCAAGGCAGCGAAGGCCCTTGTCTCTTAGGCGTCTGAAGGGGAGTGTGGAACTCTAGCCGCGACAGCTTGTACACAGCAAGGGTCGGGCGCGTCCTAGGAGCGTAGCCATGGACCCCATCCGCCGCTTTCTCCCGGTCTCAGTCTTCGATTATTCCTTCTTCGTCATCCTTCGTCTTCTCCATCCTTCTCAAAAATCGTTGTCTCACGTGGCATCATCTTCCTTCTCGCCCCTTCAACTTCCTTTTATGTCATTTCTTAGAATCATGACACTCGAGTAGGGTGCATCGTCCTTCGTTTTCAAGTTACGGTAAAACAAATGTAGATTATGGAGTTTTTTGTCATTCTTCATTTAAGTAAAGATTAGAGTAATCAATCGAGTGAGTCACAACCATCGAGAGAAGCACTACTGCGACGTAAACCTGCTTTAATCGCTCTTTATATTGTCGTTCTTAAGATATCAGCTTACCAAAAATGAAACGTGTCTTGATTATTCTGATAAAAACGGGAAAAACGTAATGTTTCGTGTGTGCATGAATGCGTTATGATCAGTCACGCTTGGTCAGAGAACGCTTTGGGTGGTTTTGAATTCTTTGCACACACGACTCACTCATGTGCTCACTAGGATTATAACAGAATTCTCGATACAAGTTAAAATTTATTCAGCTGTTTAGTCTGCGAGGAGAATGCTTTGAACTCACCATGAATACGAAATGGCAGATCTGTTAAACAATTGAAATGAATGTCATGTGTCTACCAGTTAATGTTGAGGAAGTTTAAGCTGAAAGTTCGCACTTACGCGCCACGCAAACTAATTTAACGGATCCAGCCAATTTCATACCGCGAACGATGACACCGACGCATGGGACTGCAAAAAAATGCTGTATTTGAGCCACGTGGAACCATGACGTCAATATACGCTCGTCAGGCGATTGCTTGAAGCGAACGCAATCCGCTCGTCTTCGTTTTCAATCGTCAGTTGTTAAAAAAAAAATCACTAACAAAGAAAGGCACATATTTTTGTCATAAATGGTTGCTGCAATATAAATAAAAGTTCATTTCTGTCCACGGGCGCAGTAGGACTGAAAAGACAGAAAATTCGAGCGCTTTTCACTCGCGAATGATGGACGGAGATTGACTTAAAAAAAAAAAAAAATCGAAAAGAAATTTTTTTTTTAAACAACCTAGTCAAGACAAACGTGTCAAAAAATACGCGAAAAAAAAAAAAGTTTAGAGCAGTATTGGCGGCGCGAGACGCGATTTAGTCGGCAGTCACCTTCTTTTCACTTTATTTTCTCTACGCATTTCGGGCGCGTGGAGAAGAGGTGGAGCGGCTTCGCCTTCACGACCGAGATGGTCATTCCGGAATGACCAGTGACGTCATGAACTTCGAGCAGAGAAATTCAAATGAATCTCTCGGCGTGAATATTGCTCTCAATATTTTTGCCGTGTAACATATAGTTTTTAGACACGCGTGTCCCTATCAAGCTGTTAAAAAAAATTCTTTTCAGGGGTTCGTTAAAAGGTTTTTAGTGTGACAACAACAATATATATCTTTTTTGTTTCTGATCAAGAAAATAGAAATGGGGCATCATAGTGTTTTGTCCCCTTCGTCGCGCGATTTTAGGTTCCACGCGCGAAGAGAGCTACAAAAACATGTTCCAGGGTGACTTCCTGCCGTTTCTGATACTCCTCAGTGTCCATGTCAAAAAGCTTCTGTCAGACGTCGTCTAGTACACCCCGAACTTTTCTGCCCATCCATCCTAGCCTTTTATCCAAAGAGAGCTTCTGCACCTGTGTTGTTTGCATGTTTATACATCCTGAAGTTAGTCTGACTTAACGGACGACTTGTGCCACATCTGAAGAACAGTAATTTAGTCAGTGTAGTAAAACCGCTAGCCTGGGGTCCTTAACGTGCAGCAGGGTCATACTTGTGTCATGTCTTAGGTTGGTAATGCTAATGGCGTCCGCGTTAGGCCTGTCAAGGTGTTTTGTCTCACTTGATGCATAACAGCGACACGCAACAATGATTTTTCTTCGTAATTCGATAGCGCCGGACGCAATGCTTTTGGCAACGAACTATGTCGACAAAAATAAGGTTCAACACACAGTTGCGTTTGAATGCGTTTGAGTGTTTTGCGTTGACAAACGGCTTCGAGTCACAGGGTTGTCCTTGCTTCATGTGAAGCGTGTCAACCAATTCAAGGAGTAGCTTGGCAAGCAGCATACGAAGCAGGAATGTCCGGGTACTCCCACTCGCAATCCGGTACACCGCTCTCAAACGACAAAGCACCTCTACAGCTCACCGTGCCATCTACGCTCATGACCACTAAATTCTACCGAAACCGTCAGTTCGCTGTTGACGTTACTTCCGTTTTAAGAAAAGTTGTTTGGCAGGAAAGCCGAACGTCGGTTTTGCTTTCGGTTTCGTTTAATTATTTTATAGGATTTATTAAGCTTCATAGAACTGTTAAAAAAGTTTGAGCATATTGCCAAGTCCCTAGATAGTAAGTAAACTACCTTTTCTAAAAAAATTAAAAAAAACTCGTCGTTATAAGTTTTTTATTAAGACGTTTTGCACGGCTGCTGCAAATCCTTTACTGAGGATATCTCTTACTCCGAGAATCAAATGACCTTGGCGCCGACAGCTTTTACGTAGCTGGAACTGCTGGGATCGCAGAGCTTCGAGATTTTGCCCTTTTGAATTAGGAGGGGTGGTTGCCCCTATGAAAAGCTGGGCAGTATCGCGATACAAATGAATCCCGATAGTATCTTAGAGATACTTTCGAGCATCTTTGTCTCTGTATCGTGAAATATCTGAAAAATGTATTTGTATCTCAGTAGTGAAATATATTTACAATATATCGCTTTTATTGCGGTACTTTGCCAGACTTAGGTATTTCGTTATATTTGTTGCCTTTTTAAAGTTCAATTTAAAGGATAAAAACATCTGTTTGGTGCAAGTTGCCTCGGAATTTATAAAATGAACCCGCCATGTAACATGATTTATCTCAGTCACCAACATAAAAAACTGGGGGTTAAAGAATGTTACTAGCAAGAATAACAAAACAAGCTACTTTCACAAAGCCCTCCACTCTTCCTAATTTAACAGAGCGAACGCTGTAAGTGTGGATAAAAAGTATGACCTTGTCGTCCAGCCACACAGTGGGCGACTCAGAAGCATATGAGGCTGCATTTATAGATGCGTCCTCACGGCAAAACGGTTCATTTCGGGCAGACGCCATTTGTCAAGCATGGTACGCAGTCTTTACAGTTCTGTAACTATGTGGTTCAACGGGGGTGAATATGTCTTTTAGTGGCACTAATGATAAATAAAGAGTTCGATCGAGGTAAGGGGTAGTGAATAAAAGGCGCAAAAAGTGGAGCACTAGCATAAATCACCTTTCACATTCACCTAGAACTACACCCTCCCCACGTATCACCGTTCGGGAACAAATGTATTTATATAAGTATCTGTGTCTGTAGTTCGGATTACGTTTTCGCCGTTTTTGCAGAAGTACCTCAGGGATGTCCTGTTTCATAAAATACACATGTATCTCAAAGTCTGTATTTTGGCCTTAAGATGCTTGTATCTCAGTATTTGTATTGCCGAATACTTTTTGGAGTATCTTTGCCCAGCCCTGCCGCCATGTGACGTCGCATAAACCCACCGGGACATTGGAGGCAGTCGTCTCTGCTATCTTGGCGAATCCGGTATCTCGGTGTCTCAGCGGCAGCCCTCTCTCTTTGTGCAACCCGAAAGTGCGACAGCGTGGACAGCGCCATGAGCACGCGTTCCTTCGGACGGGAAGGATTTGGTGATAAATCGCACTGTCTACTGCAAATCAGCAAATCATCGATGAAGATTGCGTTCTTCTAGTAAAGTATTTTCATTTATCTTCTTCCGAGAGTGCACGTGGCGCCATGAATCCTTAGTGCTATTGGTGTGCGAGGAAACCCCTCTGGTAACTGAAGAAATCGTGAGGGGACCCCCTAATCAATCTGCTGTCTGCTGTGCTAAGTCGTGACGTAATATGCCCGCTGCATTATCAGTTTTTGAGTTAGCATCTGGCCCCTAACGTTGTACAACCACTTCAGAGCTACGCTTTGTCATTCGGGAGTCAGCTGCACATGCCGACGGTCGCCTGTTCAACCAGGCTCTTGCGAGTCATACTTGGTCCTGCTGTTTGCGCTCTCTTGTACAATATCTCACGGCGCGGTGAGGGAATAAAACAAGAAGAATTCTCTCACAGTGCGGAGGAAGGGTATTGGGCTACGGATTGCACGGTTTGGGGCTAAGTTCCCGCTGAGCCGCTTCATAACTACCGGTTTTTCCCATTAATTGAGGCCATTGTCACCTCGATTCTAGCGTTCGCTGTGCTAAAGTGGAAAGAGGTGAGAGGTGCTGCTGTTTGACTCTTGACCTGTCCCCCGCTCTAATTATGAGTATATATAAAGCATTATAACTAGGGTTTTGTGTTTTCGGTAAATATCGATAAACCCCGAAAATTAACCCCGGAGTCGGTTTGATCAAATTCGGAGAAAACCGATAAACCCTCCATTTGAGCTGTCCTTGAAGGAGAAAAATACAAACTTCACGTGAAGACCTTTTTATGTACGGCTTTATTTCCATTTTACCCGGAACACAACACCCAATGAATTGCCCTCGATGATGAGATTTTCTTCGAAACCACACATTATTTTTCTTCTTTTCTCGGTACAAGGACGTTTTCCAAGTAGTCGGGCCACCTGTATCTTCCTTAAAGGTTGGGCAATTTTATGTCCGTGCACCATTTTATTCAACAAAAACCCCGATAATTCCCGATTTTGTATCACACACCGAAAGTTAATACCGAAATGCACAGAATCCGAGGGAAGAAAATAAACCCCGAAAAAAAAAATGAAAGCCGTTTACAACTCCCTGTAACACCGAAATAGAGTGCAGCTCTTGAGGAGGAGCGGAAGGCACGGGGGGACGGGGGGGGGGGGGGGGGGTCACGTGGCCTGGGGGTCACGTGACCTCGAGGCGTGGGGGGCGGAGAAATTTTTCCGCTAAAACTAGTGGGGAAATTTTTCCGCTAGATATAGCGGGAAAAATTTTCCGCTAAATTTAGCGGGGAAAATTTTCCGCTAGATTTAGCGGGGAAAATTTCCGATAGATTTAGCGGGAAAATTTTCCGCTAGATTAGCGGGGAAAATTTTCCGCTAGCTTTAGCGGGAAAATTTTTCCGCTAAATTTAGTGGGGAAAATTTTCCGCCTAGATTTAGCGGGGAAAAATTTTCCGCTAGATTTAGCGGGGAAACTTTTCCGCTAGATTTAGCGGGAAAATGTTTCCGCTAATTTAGCGGGTAAAATTTTCGCTAAATTTAGCGGGGAAATTTAGCCCATCATGCACCGCGCTGGTTACGCCGACGGCGACGGCGACGGCGACGGCGACGCCGACGCCGCTCAAGCCGGAAACGGGCGCCTAAGAGCTACGCTCTAAAACACCCTCCAATGGGAAGAAAAATAATCTCCGAAATTACAGAACCCTAAATATAACTAAGATTGAAATCCATTTTGGTTGATTATGTGTTGCCTACTCGGTTGTGCGTGTTTTTATGTTTTATGTTGCCTTGACTTGTGTGTAGAGCTTTTTCGTCACACTCGAGCACACACACACTTGCTTTTTCCTATGAAATACAATCCGAAACATTATTTGTGTTAATATTAGCTGTAATCGGTTTTTACTGTTCTATTTCTGACGTTAGATATGATTTTGCTAGGAGGTTGCCTCAACGCTTTGGTGTAATGTGCGGACACCGGGAGAGCAAGTTACAACAAGGACCAAAGCGTTAGGATTATAATGCAACCTTCGGTGACGTGAGCCAAGTTGGCGCTAGCTAATAAAGCACGTAGCTATAGTGTGCCTTTCAGAAACGACAATTAGCAGATGCAAGAGATGATATGTTGAGAAACGAAAGGCTGTAAAATACCATAGCTTAAACTATTCAGTGTTTCAAGCATATTCAAGGAGAGACACCTTTTATATCGGGAGTGTCTTTAAAAACAGAACCCGTTTTTTCGAACACACTAGCGCTGATTTCTAATGCATAGGTTCCGCCTATAATAGGCACCAATAGATTGTATCGCGGCTGTAACCCAATTCGAAGCCACGAAATATTACGAATTTTTCGTTCTATTTGCGATTAATGCAGCGTGTTGTTTATGATTAAGAGTTTCAAATTGAGGGACTTTTTTCAGCTCTCGACTGGGCGACACTTACTTGTTTAGGTTTGAGAGAACTGTGTAAATGCGTTGTTGACTACGGTAAAAGGAAATGACTATACGTATTATATCGTATTTCACACCAAGTCTGTTCGCAGTCGACGCTACGAGGCGATAGGGCCAATCAAGCGGCGACAAAAGTTTATCGTCATGGCGCACGTCGTCTTTGAGCGTTTGCTATAACCGGCTACACGTATAATGCACCATCGTTCTGCTTTTGTTTCTTGTGTCCGTGATTGGCTTGGCCGGCGCTCTGACTACAAGCGCTGTGACGTTGCACCTTTGGTGATCCTTGATTGGGTTCCTTGGATCGTAACATCGATCGTCTGCGATTAGACATGGAGTAAAATAAAGTTTATCAATGCAAACATTAACTCGCATATCTTTTCCATTGGCCTAGGCTCGCATTTTTCTGATCGTATGCCAGTTATCAGCGCTCGCGGTACCGTGAGCATTCAGCTCCTTATAGACACACCATAGTTGCCTCCTCTCGAGACACTTCTGTTTTGTTCCCTTCAACAACCGAATGACATCCTAAAAATTAAAAAAGCTATATCTTTTTACAATAACGGGTTCCGCCACGTGCCGGTATGATCATTTTTACAGAGAAAATGCCGTGTGGGCCGGATCATTTTGCGATAAATTAGAACTTCGTGTTGAAATTAGCAATCTTCCAGGTTGTAAAGCTAGCTTCTGCATCTGGCGGCAATCATTAAGCGGTCTTGTAGCGAAGCGAAAGTGTGGTCAAGTTTAAATATAAACCATTTTTTGAGAGAGAAGGGGCGGACATAATGTAAAGCCTGGTGCAATGAATTCACAGATAGGTTCAGACATTACGTATAGACTTGATATGTTGCAATCCTTTACGCTTTTTTAGTGCCTCTTCAGCCAATCGTGTTTCCCTCGTCCCGAGAAGTGAAGACTGAAAAATAAGTGTCCAGTAACACAGACGTAAAAAGTCTAATTATTCAATTTTAATATTAAAAATAAAAGTATGTTATATTATGCCGTATAAAACAAAGCTATATGTGCTAAGCTTCCATTGTTCCTATAGGAACTCTTGGTCTTGAACTATGGATCTGTATCGACAATGTAAAATAAAATATTAACATCACAATGACAAAGTTTCAATTATATCTAAAGGAAATTATAATCACAACCAGAGCTAAATGTCTTTCACTAATGGCAGAAATTATTTGGTAGAAAGGCACTGAAAATAAAGAAACGTTTCCTTCTTGATTACGTTATCGATTGCGCGAACGTCAGAAAACGAGGAAAAAGTGACACTAAGCAAATTAACAATAAAAAAATAACAGCGCTAGTCATTCTTTTAAATATTTAACTTCTTTGACGCGTTTCAAATAGTGAGTTCTTGACCATCGTCACAGTATGCCCAAGGTGCTGGAGTTCTCACGACTATATTTTTCTCCGCGACACCCTCTTGCAGATTTAAACCGTGAAGGGACTGAGATACTAAAACTAATGCTTACAAGCGCGACAAAAACCTCTGCAGTGGGCGAGGATAGCGAGTCAGGGCAAGCCCATCCGAGAGTGTGGCGTGATCGGAGGGTCATGTGGTCGTTGAAAAGGCGGACCACACTTTGATGTCTTCTTTACGCGCACAAGCTTTTAATGCTCTGTTTCCCTTTGCTTCGGTATAAAGGACTCTAGAAGCCTAGCGTCGCCATTGACTAGAGTGGTGAAAAATTAAATTTTTTTTTTCCTCAGCAAGTTTTGAAAACGGGCAGAAAACATCTAGTTTCAAAGAGCCAAGTAAGTCTTTAATTTTGTTTAATTAGTAAGCTTTATGTTTTATATTGCGCAATAATTTACCATTCGTATCATAATGGTCCACTACAGTCGAAAGCGTTGTCCCAAAATTTAATTTATTTATAGTAAGATGCAATTTGTTAAGATTATTACTAGTCGTAGATTAAAGGCCCTTCATGTGTATAGTTTGATCACCGTTACAGTTTTAGTACTAGCGAAACAAAAAACAAAAACAACAAGAAACATATGGACTGGTGTTCACTTTGTGTCGATCGGCCTTTAATCAAAAGACGATGTTTCCATTCTTTCTTACATGAAATCAGTACATTTGAAAACCTACCGCAAACCGTTATTCAAACAGAAAAAATATATATATATCGTAAAAAATAAGCTGCTGTAAACAACAAATACTTCAGTCTGCCGTATTGCGCTTTGAAGCTGTGTTGCATCAAGAAAGGCGCAACAATTTCAAACCCATACTGTGAATTGCAAAAAAAAATGAAAGAAAAATAATTCTCGTACCAAGTCGACACGCCTTCAAACTGACACTTTTATTTGAAGCTCCGTATTGGACATTGTCCACGGCCGCGCTTGTGGGGAGCAGACATGTCACTATAATGTCGGATAAAATGTCAATAAAACGTGACAACCAAAACTATATAGGGGCGACCAATTCGACCTTTCTTATGAGTAGAATGACCAGCACTCGTGTCTCCTCTAACCATTTAAACTTACAGAAAAAGAAAACTTTGATCCATCCATCCGATGGCAGCTTCTTGGTTTTCCTGGCATCCTTCACTGACATTTTTTTTTTTTTTTTTTATCTCGAAGGAAGTTGTGCGAGCGGGGAAGCATATGTCGATATTTGGGCTCTGGGCTGAAAGGGGACGGCCATCGTTTACGGCGGCCGCGACAAGCTTTTCGGGGGAGAAAACTGGTCCTTTAAAACAAGAAAAAAAATTAGACAACACAAATTACAACTGTATAACAAATATATAAAACTCAAAATCGCGCCTGTCAAATAATCAAACAAATTCTAAAAAAAAACATACCCGGAAGAGTGAGTTATAAACACAAAAGGGGAAAATGTTTTAATGTTGACACAGACAAACCGTTCTTTTCGTGATTCTGCCCTAATATGATATATCTCGAACGCTCTGTGGGACGCGTTGGACTTGACAGTAAAATGAGCCAGTTCAGTATTGCTGATATTAAGTCATAATGGGGAGATTAGTTCACGCTTTTTTTGTTTATGAATAAATTTATCATGGAGGGTAACGCTAATAAATGACCTAGGAGGTCGTTTGATTAGCGCTTCTGATGAAAGGACCATAGGATGTAACATAGTTCATTACATTGTTGTGCGGAAGTTATTGAGCCGTGAATCGCGGTATACACACGGTGACTTGAAATATATGCGAAGCTTGCACTTGCTCAGAACCAGTTATGCATGAAGGCATGAATAAACAATTTTTTTCTCACCAGTATTGCAATGGAATTACGACTTTGTTTTGCTATTGCGAGTACGTAATAATAACTTTATATTAGGTTGCAAACCTGTGTTTTTTTTGTTTGTTTTTTCAAAAAACGAGACGAAGAAACTATGATGATAATTACATTACTGCAAACTCATTCCTTCGCTTATCAACCAAAAGTACAATGCAAAAAAAAAAAACATGCTTGCAATATTTACGTTTATTGCTATGGAAAGTTCAAACGCATAGGTACCAGTTGTACGATACAAAAGTATTAGTCTAAGCAACGTCTGCTGGTATCTACTCAATAAAAAGTATACTGTGAGGACCTATATCCAGACTTGTGCTGGTGACTTGAAAAATGTAATGGATCACAATTAAAAATTACCGAGCCTCAAATGTAATGGAGTACCGTTACAAATTCCTTTCGCTGAAAAGTAACGGATTACTTTACTCGTTACGTTACAAATTACCTTGATTCCGACCCTGCGACACCCAGGCGCCCCTTCCCGACGCCGCTATACGCGGGAAGGGGCGTCTAATGGCTGAACTCCACGTAGCGAACTTTCACGGCGCAATTCACGCGGCCACAACCTACAATGACGCGGCACCACGTTTATACTTTTGAGTCTTAATAATCATTCGAGTGTTTGTTGAAAAAGAAATCGTCCAGATGCGGCGGGGCGCATGCTTGGTCTGCAACACTGTGCATCGGAGCCAGGCGGAAGCCAAACGACGTACTACGTCCCGATTGGCCCGTGTCCTTCGCCGCGAGTCGGCCTCTTCCGGTAGCTGCATTCGCCGGGCATGCAATATCTATCATAGCTCCGATAGATATGCGGCGAAAAGCCAGTTTTTATGACGCCGCTGCAAGAGAAAACGCCGCCGGGCAAAGTTCGTCGGTTGTTCGCCGCATATTCGCTCCATGGAGTTCAGTCTTAAGAGCTGCATGCGGTCTAAAAACGACGCCGCGACTCGCACGAAACGCGCACATGAAGAGAGCAGAAAAAACGACAACAATTTATTTACTTTTTTTTCTACTACACATTCCTCGAGACTGCGACCGACCGCCATTCCGGTCACTTACCCAAAAAGTTTGGAGAGGCCTGCTCTAGACGAAGTGTATTTACAAGATGCCAAAATACTACCAAGAGTATTTGAACAGCAGTATCTTGAGTAGGGTATCCAAGATAGGTGCAAGTCTGATATGAACACAGCAAGCAGCTTTTTTTTAAATACTGTCGCATTGGGAACAGCACGAACATAACAATGACCATGAACTACTTGTTAAATTTAGTGGGGAAGATTAATTGGTCTCTAGGTTGCATGACGTCCTGTCACGCGACATTAATCTCCCGGCTAAATTTAGCGGGGAATCTGAATTGGTGTTTAGGTCACGTGACGTCAATTTGGCCGCTAATTTTATCCGGTAAATTGACGTTGCGTGACCTGTGCACCAAATCACATTCCCCTCGAATGTAGCAAGGGATAAAAGTAGGCTCTTTTTTAGTTGCCAGAACAACTGCTTTAGGTCTTCGCTATAAATTTAAAGGATATGTCTTGCAATACTGCATTTTATGCATTCTAGGTCTTTTGCGATAAAGGTCTCAGTTAATTCTTTTATTGAAGATCTTTCTTGTATCTTAATTTGAAATTGTCAGTAACTAGATTCAGCCTTTTACTTTCATTTCTGATTCTCTTAAAACTACAACAAACCTCGGTATTTTATTGATCCTTAGTGTTCTAAGCAAGACATTATGCGACTGCGCCGCCGAAGCGCGCCGGCCGCCGCCGGTTGAACTGGTCAAGCCGAGGCGCCAGACTGTAGAGTGCCGACTTTTGACAACTTGACGTAACCAAGGAGATCGTACGCGCGCACCCGCGTTACGTCAGACTACATCGAGCCTTATAGAGCATGCTCTATTCCTTCGTGAGCTACTCCGACACTCGCTGGGATACGTTGTGCTACGTCGCGTTGCGCGTGACGCTGGAGTAGAGAACCCCTCCGCGCGCCGCGTCGGCGAACACGATCGGGCGCGTGCGCACGTCGACGTTACGACGCTGTATCAACAGCCCTTCAGTAGGACTTGGCGACCCGCGGTTCCAAAAGCGCGCAATATGTGACGTCTTTAATCCTGGGCTTACTACTGGTCAGAGCCGCTAAAAGCTTCGTTTTAGTTGAAATACAAAAGATAAGTGGTGCGAACCGTTTCAATTATTTATAAAAGTACTTTAGTTCACTATTTTAGATCACAAAAGAAACAAATGCAGTTTAGAAAGTACGGAAACAAGAAATGTACCATCGACATACCCGCCACCAAGCGGTGGAAAAGGTGGCGCATACTAGAAAGGTGTACTGGGATTAGGCGCCAACGAGCGGCGAGCGTAGAAAGGTCCCGGATGTACGCGGCGGCGCTGCAGTCGTATCGACTGGAGGAATCCAACCGGTTCCGAGCGTTCCCAAGGCCTTCGGCGAGCAGCTTTGGCTTGCGGTATAGCAGCGCGAAGTGGCTCCCGTTTTGAACGGTTCTTTACCCCATGTTTGCTGCCGTTTGGGGCCAATGAAGTGTCATGCCGAATTAGTGTTTACTCGCGCAGCAAATGCAATGCGAGCCACCCTGGCTGCCCGCTTCATACAGCCTAGCCAGAGCATGCTTTCGTGGCGCCCTCTCGAGCCGTCGACACGGAGTGCGGCAGCGGTGTCCGCTCGCTAAGCTCACTACCCCTCCTCTCGTTCACGGCCACTCAAGCAACCAAGAATGTCATGAAGGAGGTTATTTTTTGCTTGTTTTTGTAATTTTAATTTTCCTATAACTTTTAAAATAAAGCAAAACTCGAGAAAAGAAAAGTTTCATTAAGTTACTACGTTCAGTGCGCTCAGGTTTGGTGCAAATTAAAAACCAGTAAAAACGTCGTTGCAGAGCCCCTTTAAGTCGGATTATATTGATCCCTAAGGCACGCTGGGCGAGTTAGCAGTCGCGTGCTGCCGCAGGTGGCCGTCCGAAACAGGTCATACATTGTTCAGTTGCTTGCGATCTCGTTCACCTCCTACTTGTGGCGCGGAGCAAAGATGTCAGACTGCGGGTACCATGGTCCGCGATTGGAAACCCGCTGAGCTCCTTGGTGATTCTCTCTGGTTTCGCTTGTGTGTTTCTAGTTATGCTGACATGTAATTGTTATCACTAAATATGCCGTCTACATGCTTTAGGTTCTTATGCATTGTCTTCTACGATCTATGCATGCTCTATATGGCCTTGACCTGCGTGTAACGCTTTTTTGATACACTCGAGCAGTACACTTCTTTTTTTTTCTTTTTTTTTTAAACTCGCTCATAAACACATTATGTTAAAACTGTGGAACGAAAAAATACTAGAGAAATCAGAAACCCCTCCACATAACTGAAACGAACAAAAGTTGCCGTGTCTATTGGCCTTCTCTGGCCAATCTTTTCACGACAAATTCATTCGGCTTGTACAGCGACCCGGAAATATCCGGTGGGTCTTCCCCATTCACCAGGAATCTCGGTGGCGGTCCGCAGTGGAGGCTTCCAACAAATGAAAAGAAACGGCGTCCCGGTCTTCCCGGGTGTCGTCGGTCTTCATTCGGCCGGCATTTGTGTAGCACTCAGTGCGGGGTCGACCGTCAACCGGAAATCCATCCTCGAGAGTGTCACCGGACTTTTCGGGTAATTGCTGCCGTTCTTTCTCCGCGCGGCGTGGAGTGGACACCCCCAATCTTCGCCATCGCTGCCTTGGCGACGACAAGTGGGACGCGTATGTTTTTGTTTTTGTTTTGTTTACGCGCTTTTGATTCCGTCTTCTCCGGGATTCCGACCATTCCTTTGTTTGTCTGCTGGAGACAATCAATCGCGGTCATCAAGGAGCCAGGACTGTTGTCTTACACAGAGCTGGTTACTGCCTGACGGGACGCGACCCCAGACACGGAGCGTAAGGAATTTCCTGGTTGTTCGCGGATGCAGTTTTGCAAACTCTATTTTCTTGCACTTCTGAATTTTGACCTGGTCTACCCCGAATATCTTGTATAAAACATATTTTGTCCGCATACATAATATTTTTTCGTCCATCTGAGACATAAAAATAGTACACCTCAGAAATATAGGTGTCTACTTTTTCGCAAAGTACAAGGGAGAGTCAATCGCTACAATCTAAGAAAGGAGCTCGGAGAATCACGAGGCTGAAAATATGCTTAGACCTAAAAAAAAGAAAACGGTATGTTTTGTAGCAGTGAGCATGGCGCAACACCATGCACAGTAGCACTGCACATACTGTTTTATTTTTAGGTCTACAGATATTTTCAGCCTCTTCTTTCGTCGAGCTCCCCTCTGTAGATTGCAGCGATTGCCGTTTTTCATATGTATTGTGGCAATGTAGACGCTTTATTTTTTAAATGTTTTTACAGCCTAGCAGAAAAAAAACAAGGACTCTCCCAAGGTGAAATCTGTGTGGTTACCCTCCTTGGACAAACTCCACCAGTTGGTGCTTTTGATCATTTTTTTTAAATGTATATATATATATATATATAGGAGCACAACAGGTGCTGCGTTCCGCCCCTTAAAAAGTACTCTTTTTGGTTTATTTTATTCTCGCCACTGCACTAAGCATAAAAATAGTCTATGCTCTTCCAATAGCTTTTAAAATACTGAAGACAGGTTACTGGGCAAGACGATATGATCGAGACATATATAAGACTATGCCTGATGCATATATAAGACTATGCCTGACGCATATTTTAATCCAGAAATAAAGAAGGGGATATTTTACAACAAAATGCAAGTGGCAAAAGATTTACTTTTGTATATTTTTGGGCATAAAAAGGACTTTGGAAATTATCGACCTATTTTTTGTTTTACAGTCATTTGCTCAAGGCAAAAAGAAAATTATAGCTAAGACAACCTGCAATGTTTGTGGAAAATATTATATCCCTATGTCCAGTCAATATAATTTAGAAAATGCCGTTACACGGAACTTCCATTACTGAAGCAAAACGAGTTAATTATTAGATTGTATTAAAAATAAATTAATCGCACTTGTAGTATTTAGAGTTTTTTTTATTCTTCTTTGGCTTTATTAACAACACGTAAATTTAAATGATATATTGTTTGGATGTTCGTGGTTTAGCAGGACATATAAAAAAAAGTTCCCTTAAAGCCGTTATCAGTGCATAGAAATAAATAATAAACGATTAGATCACAGGCCAAAGACAGCTGGTGTACGACATCGTAAATGTTGATTGTAACGTAAATTGTATAGTATACGCAGATGACATCAGTGCATTTTTTTTTCAAGCAGTGACAAGTCAAATAATTCGTAGGGGAAATCAATTAAAAAAATGCAATGCTTGGTCAATGTAAAGGTTTTGCCATTAAATGTCACCCAAATAAAAGATGTTCTATTTAGATTACGAAAGACAAACGGTGCGTATACATATAACTTTTCTTTCTGTGAAAATTATGTGGAAATAGTATATAGCCAGGGTTCTGTGTTTTCGGATAAATCCGAAAAAATCCGAAAACACTCTTTGATAAATTATCTATCAATTTGTGTTTATCCTAAGAACTCCGAACTTCGAGGTCACAGCGACAAAATAGACAGCAAAATAGACGAAGCTTTACAACTAAACTTTATAAGAGCGCAAGGTCAGTGGTCCTGAGGAGATTCCACTTCAGTTCCCTTTGAAATTTGGAACTACTGAAAAAAAAGGTTTGCTTTTTAGCACGTCGAGGTTCCTTCGGGACAACGGGTCATGGTACCCGGACCTTATCTATTTTGCTCTCTATTTCTAAATTTCACGCAGTAAAATGAACTCTGAATTTTAAGAGATTAGGAATTTAACAAAAATAAACTCCGATAAACCCCGAATCCCCAGAGAAAATTAAACTCGGAAAAACACTCTCCGAATTTCACAAGAAATAAACTCCGAAAACAAGGAATCCTATATATATATCATAAAAGTAATAGGTATAATGATCAATCAGTACATGATCAGGGATAAAAGCGTGCAACATACAAGTAACAAACTGTCGATCACCGTCAGTATTATATTTGAATATAGAAATATGCTCCCCTCTTCTGCTATTCACTTCTTATACAGATCCCTTTTCTAAGCGCAAATCAGCGATTGCGTCTTAGTCTGGTAATATACAACCTCTACAAATCGAAAAAAAAATGCTCTCTAGGAAAAAACAATTCGCATTAAATGTCACGCAACAAATGGTAATCATTCACAAAAAACGGTTTAAGAGGTTGAATCCGTACAAATTGAAAATCAATATAATTACAAATTTGCTCTTTCCGATAAAAGATATTTTGGGCACAATAAAATTGTTTACTAAACAATTTACCATCTGAAACCTTGGTAATCAGTTTATGAAATTCATGGTGCCAAGACAAGGTTACTGCCGGATTTCATTACTATGGTAATCAAATTATTAAGATCTGCCCTTCCCCGGCTTCTAAATCATTTTTTGACTAAAGCGAGAAGCATTAGCACTAAATAGTTATGGTATGAATATATTAAATATTCTTAATTTTTTTCTACATTGTAATATAATAACCTTTCCGGTGTTGCTTCACGAATCTGCTATGCGTTTGTGTTTTTTTTTAAATATGTGTTTCCTTGTTCTGGTACGGGGTAGTGGCTCGTCAAGCAACCAACGAGTTGCTTATTTGTCTTCTTTTTGTTCCCAAGGGGACAGACAAAAAATGTGAACAAAAGTTTTTGCTTAAGAACAGGGAATTTATTAATTTTATTGATGCGGCAATCATATTATTATAGGAGAAACAAGTCTTAAACACATTTTTAGCCTTGACATTTAAAGACTAGCACATTGGATCTTAATGTGCCGTTTTTTTATTAGTGTTCTTTAGTTTTACCAATGCCCCGCCGTTTAGATGTTAATTTGTCTCTCCGTCTACTCACAGATTTATCTGACTCTAGTGCCACCAATACCAGACTCTATATGTGTGGCGTATGCAGTCTCGCTGTTTTGAACGCTCTGATACACTTGCCGCCTGTGTTTAAATGGAACAAGTTCTCACGCTTGCGTAACTTTGAAATATAAGATAAAAATTGCACTATCCTTCCGAACAGGTATGGGGTCGCGAGAGTACCCCATGTGCGTTTTCTTAGAGAAAAATACATATATTAATGCAAAATTTCATTCTTACTGAAGCGGACCTATTAGCATTAAAAGTGCAGTGTGCTGCGGAGCCAACAGTTGAAGAGAGTTGGCCCGCTGCCCAACACCTGCGCCGCGAGCTCGGCGTGCCACACAACGTCACTGTAAGCAAAACAGCAACATGAAGGACAACAACAAGAACAACAAAATAATAAACAATAAAAAAGATAGGAGGGAGGATTGTGAGACGCTTCTAGAAGACTTCGGCTGCTGCAAAAGGTTCGAGAACAAAAAAAAAAGTTACAAAAAATGAGGCGTCGCGTACCGGGAAGGCTGAAACAGAAGGTAGAGCAAGCTGCGTTCCTCACAAAGCTAAATTCTGCATGTGTCAGTTTGATCGATATATCGAAATACAACTGCAATTTGTTTTGGTGATAACAGCTGATCGGCGTGTAACATTAATATATTCATATACCTTACAGAAGGTTGGAGATAGCTCCTTCTGTTCGTACTTCTTTCTCCGTCATTTTTACTTTGACGTACATAGAGCCCCAGCGTTGCACCTCCTCCACGAGTGGTACCTTTAGCGCACTACAACGCCTCTCACGCGTTCAAAGTCTTTATGAAACTTACTGATTTAATGGTTTTCGTTGAGGCTCAGCGAGTTTATAATTACGACCACATTCTATTTTTATAAATTAAAAAGTCAATTAACAAACTTTTCTTAATTAGCCGACTGAGCGTTATGATTAGCTCCCTATACTATGTTCCCTGGCCATATTATCAAGAACATATTACAAATGTAAATATTCCACGATATCAAGTTACGTACTTGGTTAATGTACATGCGAAGGCATTTTGGAGCAAAAGAAAGCAACAATATTGTGCAAATTAACAAATGAAAACCTTCCTTAAGATTACAACACCGACTAATCGATAAGCTAAACTATAGTGCCACTCTAGCTATTGTTGCTCGTTCATGTTTTCACAACGAGCTTTGAGAAAGTTGAGAGAAACTGCATTCGGCTGTAGCGGCGTCACAGGACGTTTGTTCTAACTCTTGCATTCTGATTTTGCAACATAACCGTAGCGCTTTGAAGAGGAAATCAATACACGGGTAAAGAACATGGGATATGGAGGGCGAAGAGGAATCCTAGACGCAAACGACAAAGCTTTGCCGAACACCGAGATGATTGCAGCGATGATATATAATCGTGCTGCTTTTCGCAACCTGAATTATTTAGAGGCTTGGCGCTGACTCCGAATCGATCGTAACAGGGCATAAAATATATTTAAATAAAAATGTTTGGAAAGGTTGGGGAAGGACTGGGAATGCGGAACGATAACTGCTCAAAACGTATATCACTATCCATTCTGGTGACATATTTCGAATACCGACGCGGAGCCTCCAGCATATCTTATTATGTACTTGTATTCCGCAGCAGACGCAGCCGACTGTGCAAATATTGGATTGCGCCACATGGAAAGGGAATAGGAGATTCAAACTGCTAATATACGGCAAGGTTGCTTTGCATTTTACCAGTCATTGGGAATTTTTTTATTTTTTTTTCGTGGTTTCTGCAGTATCATTCATTTTCTCGAAGATTTTGTTAGGATGCTCGTAGTTTTTTTTTTGTTTTATGCATTATGCTAGAGGGATTGAACTACCCGAGATAACGAGTAATAAGGCTAAAATTATCTTGGAGCAGCAAAAAAACTAAACAAAAACGTTTCACTATTTGGTTTTTAGAATAGCCAATGGTAAGAGTTGAACTGTATCACATGACTGTTGTACAAATCCCAGTTTATCGTCGAGAAAGGACCTGATGATGTGCGCTATTTTTGTAAGGAGGTAACGTATAAACAAATTTACATTAAAATATTACTTTCATTGTCGCCTGAACTAATTGCCGCAAAGACCGCCTATATCCTGAGCGTCTCCTCCACCGATTCTATCGTAAATGACAAGTTAAGAAAAGAGGTAAGGCGTGGCATATATCGCCTTTACACATCCTGCTTGGCGAATCCTTCATCGGCGTCCTTATTGAGTTATGTCGTAATCGTAGTTGTCGTGGAACTATGCTGAACGCATGTTCGTCTGCTTCTTGCAAAGGGGTTGCGATGATGTCAAGACCCCGAGCTCTTATTGGCTGATTGAAAACAAAAGTGTGTAGACCTCAAGGCATCTAGCAATGAGGTCTACCAACTATTTTTTCAATCAAGCCAATCGGAGCTCGGCGTCGTTTTAACATCACGGCAACTCCTGCGCCAGAAGCAGACGGCTTGCTCTCCTCATAGTAAGTTGCCTGTGACTCCTTACCTAATTTGTTTCTTAAGTGGTCTGAGAGAATAGAAGTTTATGTACCCGCCAAATAAAAATTGTGTTAGCTCGCGAAAATAGTTCAGCATAACGTTTTAAAGAAAAGTAATTAAAAAAAATAATACACGGGGTATTGATTGCACCCGTTTTCTGAAATAGCGGCCGGGCTCTTGAAATCGACCTCAAAAGTCGGTTTCTTAACCTATCGCGCTACGATTTTGCGCAGCGTTGGCCACAAGTGGTGCATTTGTTTTATAAAATTTTCAAATTTTCGGAGATCGAACTTACCCCAGGAAAAATTAGAAAATAAGGCTTAACTCCTATGAAAACGCAGCGAAGCCACCGGTATCGAAACAATGAAAAGCAATATGGTTTGAAGACCGGTGGCTTCGCTGCATTTTCATAGGACTTAAGTCTTTTTATTTTTTACTTTTTTCTCAGGTAAGTTCGATCCTTGCAAGTTGTACAAAAAAAAAAAATGCATCACCTGTGTGCAAAGCTGCACAAAATCATAGCGCGATAGGTTAAGAAACCGATTTTTGCAGTCGATTTCAAGAGTCTAGATGTTATTTGAGACACCTGGTACAACATCGCAATCCATATCTGCTTCCATTGGGGACATGTGTAGAGGATTTTTCCTTCGTTATTCCAACATACCACGGTTCCATAATGTTTCTTTCAAATTAACCAAACCGCCAACGGTGAGGGCGTCTATGCAGTTCCAGTGCAGCAAAATCCAATTAATGGTAGCCTAGAGAAAACAAAACAACAAACAAACAGAGAGTATGCTTTAAATTTGTTGCATTTAAAGACCAGTTTATTGTTTTAGAAATACAAGCAGTGTCTCACACACACTTCAAGCTACTTCTAGTCGCTTTGTAACCGCGGATCTCTCGAGAATTTCTATGCAAGTGTTGCTGAGACGCCTAATTTACGTGTTCAGATTGACGAAGCTGAGGATCTATCGAGGTTTCATCAACTATGCAATTCAACATGTTAGAATCTATTGACATGCTTATTGGAGCACCTGAAGGACCCTTAATGGAGAAAGAAAGAGAATTCGCCATGAAAATTTAATGGGTTTTCCAAGCAGTTGTGACATGACCGGGAATGTTTATTTATTTATTTATTTATTCATGGTACCTCAAAGGCCCAATCAAGGGCATTACATGAGGGGGGGTACATTCAGGGTAAGTATCAATCAGAACAAACCGATAGAAACAAAGTCAATAAAAAAACAAAAAATACACGCACACACACACGCTCCGAGGAAAAAAAAAATCTTGGATTACAGGGAAATAAAGCAAATGCAAAGCGAAAGTATATAGATAAAAGAAAACGGATGTGAATATGAGTTATAATGCTAGTATGCGCGACAGGAACCCAAAAAGCAATGATTCAAACTAAATAATTACAAATGATAACAATGACAATACAAAAAATGCACTTTGGCGCAAAAATGACAGAGTAAAAAAAGGCAACAGACCAACAAAACAGCAAAATTCAGGATGCAGTGGGGGATCATGGGGGGAAAAATGATTGGAGAGGGCATTGCGAAACAATTTTTTATCAGATATGTTGACAATGGCTTCGGGAAGACCGTTCCAGTTCTTGATTGCGTTAGGAAGTGCTGAGTTATTAAATGCGGCTGTGGAACCAAAGATGCGTTTGAAGCTTTTGCTATTATTTTGACGATGAGATATTCTATTCGGTGGTTCTAGAAGTAACGAGCCTGGTTGACCGGGATTAAAATGCAGCCGATGTAACAGACAAAGTAGTGAGATTAGGCGGCGGGTTTCGAGTGGGTGAATAGAGTTATGCTGTTTAATAAGCGAGACACTAACAAATCGAGAATAAGATGATGATATGAACCGAGCGGCACGGTTTTGGACAGATTCTAGTTGATTAATTAGGTACTTCTGAGTTTAGGGCGAACGTAAGTATTATAAGCTAGATGACGTAAATGGGCGGGTGCGGCCTTTAAGTTTCGTTTTAAGTAGAAAAGAGTGCGTGAGGAGTCAGCGGAAATTGTGTTAATATGAGTGATCCAGGAGAGATTAGACGTAAGATGTACACCGAGGTACTTGTAAGAAAGGACAAAAGGGAGGGGAACATTATTTAAGAAATATGTGAAAGACGAGACTGAACGCTTTCTAGTGAAAGAAAGCAGATTGCATTTAGAGATGTTAAGTTGCATTTGCCATGTGGTACACCAGTCAAAAATTATATTAATATCATTCTGAAGGACATCATGGTCATTTGAATTGTTAATGTTTCTGTACAACACACAGTCGTCAGCAAAAAGTCGTATGGTAGATGACACAGTGGTTGGAAGGTCGTTAATATAGATAAGAAAAAGAAGGGGCCCGAGAACTGTGCCCTGTGGGACTCCAGAGGTAACGTCAGTAGTGCAAGATCGAAAATCGCCTGTTACGGTAAATTGTTGTCTATTGGTTAAAAAGTTACGGATCCAAGAAAGTGTTAGCGAATCTAAATTAAGAGCGGAGAGTTTGGATATTAGGCGACAGTGGGGAACGCGATCAAATGCCTTTGAAAAATCTAAGAAGATAGCGTCGGTTTGAGAGCCAGAGTCCATATTGGTGTGGATTTCATGGGTGAATTCAAGTAACTGCGCCTCACACGAGTATCCTTTGCGAAATCCGTACTGATGTTTATAAAAAAAGTTGTTATTTTCAAGATGGGACACGGAATGGGAGAATACTATGTGCTCTAACAATTTTGACACTACACTGGTTAGGGATATGGGGCGATAGTTAGTTACGGACGATTTTGAGCCAGATTTAAAAATAGGAACGATCTTCCCAAGTTTCCAGTCAGCGGGAATGCAACAAGATGACAATGATTGTTGAAACAATAGGCACAGTATGTCGGATGAAATGGCACTGGTGTTTTTCAAGATCTTTGAACATATGTTGTCGGCACCCGATGACGTAGAGATATCAAGGTTATTTATGAGTTTATTGATGCCGAGACTTGTGATTACAATGGGGGACATGTATGAATAATCAAGGTCAGTTACAGATGGAATGTTGGATTGGTCTTCCCTAGTAAATATAGATGTGAAGAATTCGTTAAAGACTGTAGGACAGAGAGCATCATGCACTGGCTTCCCCGCTTCATCTGATAAGGTTATTGATGATTGAGATTCCTGTGGTGATATTACTTTCCAAAATTTTTTGGGATTATTTGTTAGAAGAGAGGGCAAGTCACAACCAAAGTACTTTTGCTTAGCTAGGGCAATGGAAGAATTGTAGTCGCTTTCACATTGGGCATACTTTACCCAGGCCATGGGAGCATTGCAATTTTTGGCAAGGCGATATAGTCTTTTCTTTTTATTGCCTAATGCCTTTAGCGTTTTGCTAAACCACGGTTGATTACTGTTAGAGCGAATGTTAACTAGTGGAACAAAAGTATCAGTGAGTTGAGAAAGTTTAGTTTTAAAAAGGTGCCAATTTTCCTCGACTGTTCTAGTATTAAAGCCATCAGCGTAAAATTCATAAAAAAGGGTAAGAGCATCGTTTATTGAAGCGAAGTTGGCTTTATTATAGTCACGGATTATCTTGGTCGTGACCTGTTTTCTCTCGGTATGAACGGTGATGTCAATGTTTATTAGTTTGTGGTCACTGAACCCGCTATGAAAAGATACAGATGTGACGGATTCGGGAGTAGATGTAAGGACTAAATCCAAAATGTTATCCCCACGTGTGGGATTATTAATTATTTGTTCTAAGTCGAAGTTTTGGCGGACGTCCAAAAAGTTTCTTTCTTTTGCATCCTGTGAAGTAAGTGTGGGCCAATCTATTAGTGAAAAGTTAAAGTCGGCAAATAAAAATACGTTTGCATTTGGGAAATCTTTGCGTATGAAATAAAGTTGGTCATGAAAAATATTAATGAACTCGGAAGTACTGTCGGGAGGGCGATAACAAACGCCCAAGATATTCTTTTGGAAGGAGGAATAAAAACCAATCCAAGCTGTTTCGATATCGCCATCAATTGGAATGACGTATGATGGAATTTCTTTTTTGACTGCGATCATCACACCACCTCCTCTTTTGTTTATTCTATCGCGACGGTAAAAGTTAAAGTTAGAACTGTTAGTCAGTACTTCTTTATTTTGAATTTCTGGTTTCAGCCATGTCTCCGTAAGGATGACGACATCAGAGTCATTATCATAAAGGAACGATGATAAGATATCGCATTTTGGAATTACGCTTCGTATATTTGTGAATGATATTGAAACTGAGAGGGTGTTAGTGACATTGCAAGAAGGGGCCGATTTATTGCAAGGCAGTTTTGTAGGATTTTTTACCCTTTGCTATCTTGATAATGGTTTCACAGAGTTCGATTCAGAGTTGTAGACATAAGTAATGTTATCAATCTTTAGTTTGTCGAAGGTTAATTTAAAAGGAACATTTTTCGTCTTGGCGTACTCGATTAGTTTCCTTCTTGCATTGCGGACAGGGATAGAAAAGTCCTCCCCCACAGAGAAGGGCGTGCCTTTCAATTTAGGACCGGAGGAGAGGATGCCATCTTTGTCCTTGAACCTAGAAAACTTTACAATGATGGGGCGTTTTTTCTCGGTGGTATGCCTTCCAATGCGATGGGCTCTTTCAATATTATCGGGGTTAATGCTGATACCGAGATGGTGACTACAGAATTCTAGAACCTTCCTTTCTGATGCAGCCCACGTTTCGCTTGGTTCATCTATGATTCCATAAAACAGCAGGTTAGAACGGCGAGATCGGTTTTCGGCGTCGTCACATTTAGAGGCCATATCATTTAATTTTTCTGATAACGTGACCAAAGTTTCGCTGGAGGGGGGGTCTTTGTGCAAGGTTTTGTATTTTGCAAGTTCGGCCTCAAGCGCGGTCACTTTTGCAGATAGCTGTTTTATCTGCTCGTCCGCGTTCTTTTGCTGTTCTTTCATGGCTTTCATATCTGAAAGAATTCCCTTTTGCCCTTCCTCTATTCTATTAACGGTATCAAGTATTTGCGTTTGTACACTGTCAGAATCACCGGGCCAGGGGCCAGGGTTAGACTCAACGTCGCCTGCTACCAGCAGTCGTGAACGAGACAAGCAAGAGGCGAAGAATGATTCAAACAACATGCGAACACGCTTACAAAATCCTAGAGTGTCGAAGGGGCATGACACCGTCACTGCGGAGGAGCGGTTGCAAAAGTGGGTGTTCATATAACTAACCTGGAATAGCAGAAGGGGTGAGCGTTCCATCTTGCCGGTGTCATGCCCCGAGAAGAAAACGTTGACGGCTTCTTTATATAGGGTCCCGCCGGTGGCAGACGATCCAGGTTGCCAGGGCAGGGTTATCCATTGGTCCAGAACCGGCTGTTGTGTTGTCGTGGCGGTGGTGAAAAAGGCGAAGGAAGAAGAGGCCGTTCCGTTGGTGCCGAGCGTGATGTGGTCGCCTGGCATGCCGAAAGAGAGCAGCACCTGGAATAGCAGAAGGGGTGAGCGTTCCATCTTGCCGGTGTCATGCCCCGAGAAGAAAACGTTGACGGCTTCTTTATATAGGGTCCCGCCGGTGGCAGACGATCCAGGTTGCCAGGGCAGGGTTATCCATTGGTCCAGAACCGGCTGTTGTGTTGTCGTGGCGGTGGTGAAAAAGGCGAAGGAAGAAGAGGCCGTTCCGTTGGTGCCGAGCGTGATGTGGTCGCCTGGCATGCCGAAAGAGAGCAGCACCTGGAATAGCAGAAGGGGTGAGCGTTCCATCTTGCCGGTGTCATGCCTGCGGTTTGATCGGGCACTCTATAGGGCAGTCTATAGGGTAGAAAGATGCAACAGATGATGAACCGCCTAGTGGCGGTTCATCTAAAATATGTATACTTGAACACATTCTACATTGTCTTTTCAAAATGTATGAAAGAGTGTGTGCACAGAACTTTAGCGTGCACTCAAGATGAGCGAGTGCATGACTCTTTAATTTTGACTGCATATCCGCAGTAATTTTTTCTTATCAATAGTAGCTATGTATTTCCTAAAACATTTTCAAGTGGCTCTGGCTTGGTGGGGGTGTAACAATATAATTTTTTTTTGTTTACATTTTGGAAACAAATGTTATCCTAGTAACTTTTAGTCTAGCCTAAAGTGAATCGACCCTATACGGTCTGCAAGTTTGTCTACTCTTTGAGCACCTCGGAAATTCGTTTACCACCCCAAACCTCCCCGTGCTTTTGTTTCCCCCGACCTCAACCAATTGTACGGGGCGCTCTTGGCTGCCTCATCATAGAACGTTCTCTACGCGTCCTCTGCGTTGCCATTTAATTGGCATGCTCTTTGTTGCCTTCCGATGAGCGAAAGACGCATTTTAGAACACATGCTCGTCCTATGTGTCCCTATTGTTTGAGATATTGGTGAGAGTTGCCTAAATGAGAAAATAATAAATTAAGCGCGTAGTCACTGATGCCTTTCTACGTCGTTCTATTTTTGTTAGTTACGCTCCCAACACCTTCTGGAAGCCGCGTTCATATTTTACTGTCGATATTGATAGAACGGATAGTTCGATCAATATATCATTCAAACCACGTTTCCCGTGAAGAAAACAAAACAGTTCATAATGTGATAAATCGTTTTAGACAATGCTTTTAAAAGTGGTTTTGAAACTACGACTTTATTTTACGAATAAAGTCCGTAAATTGCGCTTACTGTTGGAAGATAACATATTTATATGCACTGCATAATAATAACATAGGAGGAGTAAAAGAAATTGCGTGCTGTTGAGATATCAAGAAAAGTCGGGCAACCCTGATTCGCTCAAGGGTGACCTGTGAATCTCGGATGGGAGCTGAAGGATTAAAATTTATTTTAATTACATTCCAAATTTAATTATGAAAGATTTTCATTTGCGTGTTCTTTAGGCTTATAACCTTTTGTTTCTGAGTAGTGCCAATTTGATCTCTTATTCTACCATGTAAAATTAAGATAAAAAAATTATTACAGAGGAAGGGCCGGCGGGAAACAAAAACAAAATCCTGTTCCAACGAATAACACGATTCGTTTTATATCTCTGCGGAACAACATACACCACAATGACAAGGTGATTGTTCTGGCCGCATTCGAACTGCTCGTTCCATTACGCTTTACACCTGAAGGATTTGACATTGACTAGCTACAATCCGACGTGCTCCCGAGTTCAGCGGCCTTATTTGACTCCCTTTAACAGTGTCAGTGTTCAAAATCCACGGTACCAAAGAAACATGTCGGTAAGGGTTACACCTATGCCTCTCCTCGTAAAAAGGAATTAGCTAAATGTACATAGATTTGAAACTTTTATAAAACAAAAAAGCACACCTCAAAAAGCGTAGTCACTATTTTGTGTTTTTTTTACAACACATTAAAAAGTCTGTTGATTTAGTGCACCTTAAAAGTCAGTGAATCGGGCCAGAGGGAGCAGCAGAGTTCGCGTAATGAGCAGTGCACTGCTAAACCAAAAAGCCAAATATTTTATATTAAAATCATAATTTGTATTTTAAAAATGTATAAGCAAATTTTGACCTGGACGCCTGCTGTAACCTGAGCCAGAAAATAGGCACCTTCACGGTGTGAGCTCAAACTTTAATCAAAAGTGGATCTTAGTTGGGACGCACTAAATTATAATTTTTGTGGTGCATTTTGCCTTGTAACATTTAGAAAGGTAGCCCTGTTTGTGAGAAATGAAAGCTAAGAACGGACGCTTTTAAGATTTTTCACCGAGGGCGCCGAAGCAGACGACAGAATCAAGCCGAGAGTTGTGTTTGAGTTTCTATGGAGGGGCTGTGCAACATGTCGCAGTTATAAAACCCCATAATGACTGAGGTGGATCAGACTGAAAATATCTGTCGAATTGTTATCTAACCTTATTTTCAAAATATTTGTACTCACATATTGTAAGGCCAGAACTAAAATAAATAAATAACAAACGCGATTGAGCAAACGTTCCAGCAGCGCGTTTAATCACATGCGGCTTCATCTCTCACTCCGCAATGTCGCCTGCGCAGCGCCCGTCGTTACAAGCTCCAAAGATGTGGATTTTTATTTTCTTTGTACTAATTTAATTGCGTTTCGAACGTGTCCAAGATGATATTCATTAAAAAAAATCACCAGTGGTGAGAATGAAAACTCTCTACTTGCATACACCGATACTTCGGAATTTTGTAAAGTAAACCTCGAGATAAAAACATAACTTTTAAGCAGTATGGTCAAAACACTTGAAATCGATTTTTTTTGTTTATTAGAAGTGAAACAGAGGTACACCTTTAGTATATTAGATTTGAGATGTGGTGAAACATTGTTAAACTAAATTGGTTTTCCATGGCTTTTCATTAATAGTCATCTAGGAAACCAAGTTGAAAATTCAAAGTGGGCCTACCGAATTTTATATTTATTTGCAGGATCCCGAGGTTTGTAAAATTTCTTAAAATGAGTTTATCGGTTCATATCACATATTGACTGAGTCCTGCATATATTATTGCATGCTTAATAAATCATTTTGCGAATAATTTGTTTCAGCTGATTGCTGTTCTTCATTTAGTCCCTCGCCTTGAAATAAGACGATGAAGCGGATAGAATCAAACGACTCGAATTTCGAGCTCCGCATGGACCAGGTTAACGCTTAAACGCTAAAACTTAAAAAGAAAACATTGAAATAAAACAAAAAAGAAACTAAAACATTGGTCTGCTTAGATAAGACGAGTAATACACAAATATATTTTACGGTGAAGAAATTTTATATTTTTACAATATTTACGCCGCGAGACATAGCTTAAATAGCGAAAATAGAGGTCTCAGCCTGGTAAATCCCGCCCCTGTGCTCCTACCGTGCCTACATCTCTCGTTGGCTGGATAGGTAATTGACGTGGGAAGTGGGAGTCCTCGGTACGCCCCTCCCATCGTCTTTCCTCCCACGACCACGTGACATACGCGGGCAGGCGCATGCTACCAAGGCAACAACGCTCGTGCATCCAAGGTGAATCAACGTCGGACGAGCGCACGGAAATGAAGTGGAGAGTTTCGCATTGGCTAGCTTTAGAGGCTGCCCTTCATTCCTCTTCTTTGTACCAGCTCCGTCGTCTGCTATACCAACGCTGTGTTGAACCCAATCCATCCCTACCAGGGCTGCGGTGTAAAATATGTGGATTCGGTGACACGGCAAGACGTAAATGTCTGTCAAGTTCTGTCCAAGCGCACAACGCAGACAAGAGTCGGAGCGGGCACCACAGAGAGCACAGGCATGGTGCGTCACCAAAGACATACGACGTTCCGGCGGATGGCTTCGACGGCTGACGGCTCCTGGCGGTATCTGCAGGGACTCAAGGTTGGCTCACACACTTGCATGAGTCCGACGAAGTGCGACCGCAACAGCTTGCAACGTTAATCATTTCTCGAGCTGCTATACCGACAGCTGCATCGGCTCCAGCGAAATGGCGTAAAAACCGGCTTTGTTGGAGACAACAATGCTCTAGCGATGGCAACCCGTTAAAGGGTTGATGTCGCAAGCCGTTGCAGTCGCACACGGTCGGACTCAACGCAAGTGTGTGAATCACACTTCACGGGCAGTCGCGGGGAGACGAAAAGAAAAAGCGCATGATCTGTATCCAGGGTTCTCAAAATCCCCTGCCATCGTGGCGCTGTACGGATTGCAACATGTCTATTGGAGACAAGGCCCGTGAGAGGGTAGCTTCCGCTGCCTTAACGAGGAGCTTCTGGCCAAATGAAGGAGGAGTGGTCTTGGTGGAAAATGTACGTGAGGGCATAGCTTCTGCTGCGTTAAGAGGCGTTTCTGACCATCGGAAAGATGGGCGAACTGATGTTACGTGCAAGACACGTATTTTAATCGACAATATTTGTACGTGTAAGAAACAGATATTCTAGATATAGTCATTATTATATTCTAAAATATCCCGAGATTGCATTTCCCGCTTTTGTTTCAAACAATAACAAACATGGCTGCCGGCGTTTGCGGCGTGCTCAACGAGCTCGGCTCGTTGAGTTCGTTTTACCTTTTTCGTTCACCGAGGAGTTTAGAAAAAAAGGTTTCCTGAACCGCCTTAGTTTACAGCAAACAACAGTCGAAAGTACGCGCCTTCGGAATCGCTGTGCGGGTGCTTGTTTTCCAAGCGGGACTGGCCTAAGCCTAGCGTCCCACGTGATCTATTTCGCCTTGATTTGTTCGTTTGCGCGTGTTGATGACGAATAAAGATTTTGGTTCCCGAAAGAGCGGCCCGCTGCTCTGTGATGAGCGCTATCGTCGTGATTGCGACCAGGCTTTCAATACTGAGAAGAAGCCTACACAGGTCAGAATTTTTGAGCCATTTGACTAGTTGCAATCGAGCGTTCAGCTCGAATCAACTTTGTCCAGGTATCTTTCTTTCATTGATTTGAAAGGAAAGGAGCTCTCAAGTTTTGTATCGCACCTGGCCCTTCAAACCGACTATTGTTAGGTCGCGTTTTAATTTTGCATCGTGGCGCTCATCCACCTTGCATCCAGACGTCAGACAAACCAATAAATAAATTAATAAAAGCAAAAACAAGCAGAAACGACTGCATATTTATTTTGTTGATATTTTAGTCCTCTAGGCCGACTTTTACCGCACATTGACAGGCGCTAAAAGACTCTAGTATTGAACCATGACTTGTGAATGATGGAACTCTAGAACGCCGCTTTCATGACCGGATCTTATTGGTGTTACAGACGACGATAGACGGTGGTGGGATTGCAGACGATGCCGAAAGCTGACGCGCGTCTGCTGTCACGGCTAACTGGCGGTGTCAGACGACAGGCTAGGCGCACCGGACGTCGCGACAGGGTGACACTAGTGTTGCGAGCACGTTCGGCCAAGCGGCCAAGCCAATCTAGCAGTTATGGGCGGGGCCGCCAATACAGGTCAGGTGTCATTACTTTACATACATGGCCTTAGTCGTATATTTTTAAAGCCTGGAATGCTTCTTAATGGAGCCCCTATCCCAAAATGTTTCCCTTCCGTCCCTGCATTCTGCGCTAAATTTAGGGAGGAAATTGAAGAAACGTGACCTAACGCCATTCGACATTGGCACAATGGAGAAATCGACGTCAAGCGAACTATACGTCGATTCAGTTTGCCTGTTTGATTTAGCAGTCAAATTCACGTCGTGTGACGTAAACTATTGGGTTATTATAAAGTACGCTAGAGGTTTAGTTGTCGCTAGAGTGACGTTGCAAACTGTAGCAGATAGGCGCCAGTCAAACATTTACTTCCGGTAATGCATTCCTCCGAAAAAAAAAAACTGGTGATTTTTTGTTTCTGCGGAAGCTCCTAAGAGTAAATATTAAATTTTATAGCACGGTAAATAGTACGGAACATTTGTCAGTCACGTGTTGAAACTATTCATCAGTTAGTGTTTTTCCTTCAAATTCATGGCATATTATAAACAGTGCTAAAGCAGCTTCATACATAAATTTATGTGTACTGTAGGACACTGTTAGGGCGATCAGATCGTTGGCCCTTTTTTGAATGGGCGAGTTACGTGCCAAACGAGCAAAGGACACCCGGAGAACCAAGAAAAGCGTGAGAAATACGCAGTAACACTGGATCAGTAACTCCCTCTGCATGTAGACGACAAAAATAAAGTGAGGGCCAAGTAATATGGTAGATACGGAGTCAGAGAAGGTGACTACGATTGAAACGTTTTCGAAACGGCTTTTAAAGATGCCGTTTTAAAAAGTCAGTCATTCATTTTATTAATCACGGGATTCGATAATAATATCGCATTGTTATCTACTGCATATGAAATAAACCGTCAACTTGTTCAAGTAATACCCACGGAAGATGAATTCGGCACTGCTCTAAAAACATCGCCGCCATTAGGCCTTGAGCAATGACCGGGAGTTGACCTAAACACCAATTCCGTTTCGCCGCTAAATTTAGCGGGAAAATTCACGTAACCTTACCTATACACCAACTCAGTTTTCCCGGTAAATTTTAGCGAGGAAATGGACGTCCCGGGACCTAAGCACGAAATAAGTTTCCCCGATAAATTTAGCGGGATAAATCAACGTCTCGTAACTTGTCTCGCGTGACCTATACAGACGTTTTTTAATTTGCATGCAATACAAATTTTGTCTCATAAAATACAATAAGTGAGGTTAATGCCGAAATCAAAGCTGATAAACTCAAACGTGATTGTTCGAACCTGCCCGATACGCGTAGTTTATTTGAGTCGTCTGCACTCATTGATTTATGTCTAAAGTTCAAGATTAAATCACGAGACTCTAGGACCCTTTCGTATGTAACAGCGTACATTGTTGAAGTTCAAAAAAAAAATGTAATTCTTATTTTTTGTACAGGCTGTGTGAACTCTTACAATTTTTTGACTGGAAAACAAAGCATTAAAATACATCTTTAGTGCACACGCTTGGGCACGCTACGCGAAGGCGGCATTTTTTCCTACCGATTTCACTGGTGGCCGCATTAATGCCACCAGCTAGATTTAAAAAAAAAATTACAATGTCCATAGAAGACACAAAAGGGCTCATGGTGACTCAACCTTTTGAGAATGCCTCCCCTCCTCCCTCTAGTCTATATACCATTTACAAAGACTACAAATACGTGCGATGTTCCACGCCACGCCACTGCAGATCCATCGAACATAAATATGGCCTCGCAACTAGGGTTCCGTGTATTTAGGTAAATCCAAAGAAAGAAAAATAAGCACTCGCCGATGAATATTCCGTCAATTCAGATCTATAAAAAAAACAACTCTTATAAAAAAAAAATGCAAAAAAAAGAAAAAAAGAAAACGGGGTTTTACACATATGCTTTATGGCAAAACGAGGTCACTGGTCCTGAGGAGATGCTGTCCAGTTTCCTTTGAAATCTAGAAGTGCTGACGAAAAAGGTTTGCCTGATTTCGCATGTGGAAGTTCATTCAGGACAGCGTGTCATGGTACCGGGATTTCATTTATTTTATTTTTGAATTTTTTATGTATAAGGACACTTAAATAAACTTCGAATGGCAATGCATTGGAGATCTAACAGTATAAACTCCCATAAACTCAGAATTTGGAGCTAAAAATATACAAAAAAGGCACACCGAATTTCGCGAGAAATAAACTCCGAAGACACAGGATCTTTCTTGTTACTTAAATATTGCGCATGTTCGCGAAAGGGTTAGTTAAGAAATAAAATCCTAAACCTACTGGTGTGCTCTATAGCCACGCCTGTGTTCGTGAAAAGAACTCTGCGCTTCGTGTGCAATAACACTGAGTCACTAAGGAAAAATTAGTTTGAATTGAAAGCGAAAAACCATAATGAATTGAAGGAAATACGTTATTTTGAATGGTAGTGGTACTCGGCTTGCATTCTTTCATGAATATGCACTGTTTTGTCTAGCTGATTTTCGATTTGATCAGGAGACTATGGAATTGAAGGCAGATACGAAATGCCGTAACGGGTTCTTTAGGCGCACAACATACCGAGGACACTCACGTTGTATGCGGAGAGTTCGCGTGCAAACGTTTGCTTGCCCAGTCATTTCAGAAATGAAGATCGCTGATCTTGGCGTTTTTCTTCTTTCTTTTTGCTTGTTAATATGTCACGCGAGGTTTAGTCGATTTTCGGTGTAGTCTCACGAGCATATGCTTCGTAATACTGGAGGCAACATGTATGTCGCTAAACAAATTATACCTATGTCAACTTTGTGTTGCATTGTAAATATAGAATTAAACTCACCGACTAGCCCACCTCCCAACATTATTGTGTTGCATTGACTAGGCCCATGCCGGGGGCGGGGCAACTCCGGGAGACTGGTGTATTTCAGTTTATTTGTTTTGTGAGATGCTCACTTTTTAAGACAGATTAATATTCTCAACTGTTGCGCAATCAAAATATTGGGTTGGCGAAACAACTAAAGAACAAGATCAAGAACAAATTCTGTATGTGTGTAACCAGACGTGAATAAACATTTTTCTTAATTAGTGAATTTAGCGCTGCAGTGGCGTATACATTATATTAATAAATATTGCGCTTTATTTTTTTTTTTTTTTCAAAAGCGAGAAGGACGTTAATGCTGTGTTTTGGGGACGAAGCTGGTCTGCGAGTTCGTAAATCACTGGAGGGCGTGTATATATATATATATATATATATATATATATATATATATATATATATATATGTTAGGAAAGAACACAACGTGGCGCGTGTGGCGCGCTCGAGGGTCTGCCTCGGGGGACCCGCGCGATTAGATTCGTACTGACTTTGCCAGGCTGCGCTGCGGCACTGACCATCATCTGCAATCCCTCAATCGTCTCATTAAACCTGCACATCATCGCCTAACAAGTTGGTGGAGGTCCTATTGTTCTCCGGCCTCTCGCCCGACCGTTCGTTCATTATCAATTCTGGAGCTACGCAGCAGACGAGCCGCGCAAGTCGATATGCCAGAAGAAGCAGGCAACGCTCACCATCCCAAGAACAGCCCAGCGCCCGTGGCATGGTGTAAGATACACTCTTTAGGTGAGGACACGGCGGGGCTGAACGCGCGGCGCGAGGAATCAGATAGTGTTCGTGCGACGGGCATCCGAAAGGCTGCATTATTCCGCGGCCACCGTGCCCGCGGCTGACAGTGTCGCCGGCGGCCAAACAGCGAAACTGTCTGAGAGCGAAAAAAATTATCTCGTTGCCATGACACCCCGGTACACCGTGGTCTTTCTGCACGAGCGACAACCTCGCTGGAGCTCTGCGCGTGTGGAGCATGAGGCGGCACGAGCCGTCTTTGCCGTGCCCTCGGGTCGACGAGTCATCTGCCGGCGCCGCTTGAAACCATAGTGAGAGAGAGAAAGAGAGAGAGTGAAAAGCGAACTTTATCTGCACTGCGCGAGGAGCGCGCTGTCCTCACCTGAAGAGTATTATCTTACACCGTGGCCCGTGGTGGAACATCGACAGCGTGACCCCCAGATCTTCGACGGATCTCCGGACGCCGACGTCGACGATTGGTTAAAGAACTATGAACGGGTCAGCCACTACAACCACTGGGATGACAGCTTTAAGCTCGCGAATGTTGTTTTTTTTCTAATAAATACAGCACTTCGCTGGTTCGACAACCATGAAGAAAGCATCAATTCCTGGGAAGGCTTTAAAACAGCATTCGCAGATGTGTTTGGCAAACCCCAGCACCGGAAGCAGCAAGCGCGCGAGCAACTTTTGCGCCGCTATCAAAGACCCACAGAAACATCAACAGCGTACATTGAGGACGTCCTTCGTCTATGCCGCCGAGTGGATGCTGAAATGGCCGAAGACGAAAAAATTCGCCACCTTTTCAAGGGCATTTTACAAGAACTCTTCTCTGTCGTGAGCCTCGTGGCTCCGAAAGCACCCGCTACAACGGAGCGTTCGATCGCCGAATGCCGACAATACGAAGAGCTCGATAGCGCACGGATTTTCAAAAAAACATTCGAGCGACTCCCAGAAGTGTCGCAGGGAACAACTCCTGACACAAACCTTGCTTCACTCTTCCACGCCATCAGCGAGGGTCTGCCTCGGGGAACCCGCGCGATTCGCTGCGCTTCGGCACTGACCATCATCTGCAATCCCTCAATCGTCTCATTAAACCTGCACATCATCGCCTCACAATATATATATATATTAATATATATATATATATATTGTGAGGCGATGATGTGCAGATAAAACTATAATGCAAGGAAATTCTGCAGTTTCATCTGCAGTGTGTACGTTTGAATGCCGACCCTATTGAAAAAGGACCAATATGAACTCGGCTTATTGGAAATATTGTATTCCAATGAAGTTGATGGAAACCAATAAAAACGTATTGTTATCCGATTACCCCAATACGCACAATGGGAATTCATATCGTAGCACAATATTCCGATATAGCTTGCGGTTATTGGTATACAACACGATATTGGAGCACAATAAGCCGATATAATGCGCGGTTATTGGAATAGAATACGACATCGCGTGCATATTGGTGACCGACATGGACATACTGTACGGCCAGTCGGCCACACGATATATAAATATCGGTTGTCGATCACGGGCCCAAAGGAGAATACAATATGATATCGCGTGCATATATCTCAGAATGGATACCAAATTACCAACATGAATTACGTCGGCATATACTGCGAACTATGAGGAAACGTAACATGATTTTTAGCGATCGTGGAGCATCATGTTGATATCGGTATGTCCGCATATACGACATCGCGTGAATGATATCGTAAAACAGAAGGAGTTACCATACGGCAAGAACACAAACGTTCTGCGTTGCGAACACATAAACATTGATCGAAAGCGCAAGTACGTACGGCTGTTGGTAGTACAGTACACACAGCCTCACGCGCTTGAAATGCTAGACAACCACCAAACCATTTAGAATAACTAGCTGGAACACCCGCGACCTACCTTTCAATGAAAAAGCCCAATAACGACGTGCTTATTGGAGTGATCGTTTTCCAACAAATGTTTATTGCAGTTGTTATAATGCGACAAACGTTAGGTCACCGGTGTTGGGACTCAAAGCGAACGCGATACGTGACAGTGTCGGTTCGCACGATAAAATAATGAGGGTGAATAGGTTTGACAGGTCAGTGCATGTAGTTGCTTCTTACGCGCACATTTATCGATATTCACCCACCTTTCTGGGTAATCCTACGTCGTACACAAAATCCACGACAACATGCGAGCACATTTCACCACCACTCTTCGTCGCCTGTTTCCCGAGATTCACACTGTAAAAAAAAGACGTGAAAAAAACGTGCATTTGCACCATCAAACGATACCTTACAGTCTCGTTTTATGAGAAGATACGTTTCCATCGTCAAGCGGTCAAGCCGCGCGCGCGCCAGCCCGAGCTTCGGAGGCAGTTCGAAGCGTGGTTGGCGTGGTTCGAAGAGAGCGAGCCCAGCGAGCCGAGCATGCGCACTGTGCGCACGCGAACTACGCAGCGGGCGCCCTCGTCAACCCTCGTCGTGCGACCCGGCAACGGACCGGGCGACCCGGCCGGCGAGACCGACGGATGATAGTTCGTCGCGCTCTTTGCTCGCGGGCTCCGAGCGAAACCAACGCATTTTCAACCGCCTCGAAGGGTACGTATACACGACTTTATTACTTGCAGCATTGAGTGCTTTGGTATACAAGGATCAAAGTACACACCGAAGAACAGAGAGGAGACATGAAGTTTTGAAATCGTAGCTTATTTGAACGCACGTGTCCCCTGTTGAAAGCCTCTAGCTGTGCTCTGTTGCAGGCGTTATTTCGACTGCGTGTACTCCAATGTAACGCCAGCCAGTGTTCACACTCGGCTAGCTTGTTATCTCATGTGCGAAATAGACGTCGAAACCAGCGCCGCGTCTCTTTCGGATGGGAGGCACTCACTTGATCGAATGACGTTTGAGCGAACGCCCACGTTTCACCGAATGACACTTTAGCGAATAGTCGGACGCCGCGAAGCGGCGTTTTCGGGTGGGCCAAATGGGTTCACATTTTTGTAATGAGCCGACGCAGACTGTCGCCGCGAAGCGGCGTAAGCGCAGCGCGACGGATGGGTTAACGCCCGACCCCGTTATTCGCTAAAACATCAATTCGCTCAAATGTCGCTGTTCGCTAAAATGTCATTCGCTCATGGGATATGGACCCCGTTTGGATGTTGAGCCCTTGCTTCCGGCGTGCTTGCCGCCGCGACCGTTCGACGCATTGGATTCGCGGGCTCGTTCGAAGAGGCGTTGTTTGAAGCTGACGAGTCGCCGAAGTGTTACCGGCCGCTTCTCTTTACGGAAGTCGCGATCGACGCTCGGCTCTGCGCTCGTACTTTTTTCCTCCCGGGTAGACCATAAGTGCCAAACACTGATCTGTGGTGTCGACTGACGCCGAACGAAGTTGAGAAACGCTAGCGAGGGAGTCAAATGTTTGTGACGCCGCCCAACTGCCCTGCTATCGGCTGCGCAGAGCAAATAGAGTAAAAAAAAAACGAAAAAAAAACTGTTTTTTTATTTCCCCGTTGGCCATGTTTCACCACAATCAACGCAAAGGTAATCGCGGGTACACGTCGGTTGACTCATTACTGTGCCTAGATTGTAGATTGTCTCACTACAACGAAGCTTTTTTTATGTGATCTTATTCTGATATCGTTATTAGGGTGACCACCCGTCCCGCGACTCGCGGGACTGTCCCGTATTGAGGGCTCGTGTCCCGCGTCCCGCAAGAAATACCAAAATCTTCAAATGTCCCGCATTTCACATTGTCGTAACATTCACTTCGCAAATTATGGCGCTTCCGAACAACAGGCCACGGGAAAGCGCGGAGGTAGCTGATAAACGTGTGAATCTCGATGGTATGTTATTTCTATTCACGCACTGCGGGAAGCGACCGTCGTTTTTGCAGAAGAAAGACGCGCATGCGCAGTTGTGCCTCTCCCCTTTATGGCAAAATATTGCAAGCGAAAATTGCTCGCCAAAAGTTGAAACAATAAACTATTGTAAATATTTGCAAATCATACTGTACCATGCGAAAGGTTTTTTGTGGAAAGCTTTTCTTTAGTGAAGATGGCCACACAAGGCAAAAACCTGCAACTTACAACGGTCGAGAAAACAGAAACATAAGGTTCTAATTTTGTGTAGGAGCATGTTAGTATTAAGAGTAACTATCGATATCGACAGAAAAAATAAGCCGAAAAATACTTACTGTTTCTTATTTCCTTTTTATGCATTGGGGACTGGTACAGTAATTTTTTTATGTTTTTTACTTACACACTTTTAACGAAATATTTAACATTACAATTAAACAAAAAATATCACTGCTAGTCAAAATTATTTTAGATTGATTGCCGCACACAATTTTCAGGCGTATAATATGCTTTCGTACAGCACAGGATTTTGGGGTGTGCGTGTTGGTGAATTTCCTGTAATACTTTTTTCTTGAGTCATGAAAATTCTGTCATCCTCTTACTTCCTCCTCCTCCTCCTCCTCTTCCTCCTCCTCCTCCTTTCTCCCCCCCCCCTCCGGTAAGGGTGTCCCGCATTTTGCCGGCAGGAAGGTGGTTACCCTAATCGTTATATATTTTTCATCTTGACTGCACACTTCTAGACGACCTTCTACACATTGCACTCCTTGTCGACATGTCGCTGGTGCTTGAGACTAATTGGAAGTCACTGTTTGCTCATTCCTTGGTGCACATGTTTCATGTTCAAGATCAGGTATCTGAAGGAGGCACCATGAAACCCTGGAATTTGTTCAGAGGTACCTCAACCTACTGTATTAGAGTGCTGTTTTGTGTGTTGTAGTTTCGTACAAAACCAAATCGCACTTCGTCTGTAATATACCCTATAACTGTTCACTACAATTAAAGTTGCAATGAAACATTGGCCACGACAGGTGACTCGCCCAAGGCGGCCGAAAAATTATTTGCATAATTTTCTCCATGGGTCATTTTGGATGTTGACAAATTTTCTTGTGAATAATGAGTGTTATGCACATATGTTTCTTTTATACTTTTCGTCCAGGTACTTCAGTTAGATAAACCCCAGCAAAGGCAGCAAGACAGTGTTATGGGGTCACACCAAGGATAACGAGATTCCTGCTAGTGTCCCGAGTCTTGTCACCGAACTTCACAGAACATAATGGTACATTCTCTTTCCTTAACTTTTCCCTCTGAAATGTGTTTTTTTTTTGTTGTTGTTGTTGTTGTTGTTGTTTTTTGTAAAAAGGGAAGTACAACATTTAAACACCCGAACATTCAGCAATTTCGGGGTTGCTGGCGGGTTGTTCCCTAGATAGACACAAATTGCTGAGATCGGGTCCGGCTCGAAGCGGACGAGCAGCTCGGACAACTCGGAGACGTTTCAAGTGGCAGCAGCCAATCACGAATGCAATATTTTCACGTGACACCCCTGTAGTGGTGATGATGACAACTGAAAACTTGGTTCTGGTTTAAATGAATCATTTTTGGAAATAAACAGTTTCAAAAAGATTATTTAGTATTCTCAGCACAATTTAAAGACATAAAAACTGATTTTTTATATAACTGTGCATCTAAATACTGCAAGAAAAATAAAATTTCATGATGATGATGGCAAGTCGTAGCAATTCGGTTGCTGCGTGTGAACGCGGGTGGCCTGTGTTACTGGTGTTGTGACGTCAAGTTGCTGGGCGAAATTGCCCCGTCTGAAGCAGGCCTTAGGGAACTAAAATCAAGGGCAGTGGAGCTCTGGGTTCAAGCCCACCTGGAGACGCTTTTTTTTTCTTTTTTGAGTATATACATATATATGTATACTTTTTTTAAGTTTTAACATATAGATGCGTAATGTACACATTAATTCACATTCAGAGGCGCTCTTATTCACACTCTGTTGCTCCCTAGTGCTTGCAATAGCTTCTTAGTGAGCTATTGCAAGCTCTGCAAAGGAAGGGGCATCTTCCCACCCTTTGCAGGCTGTAAAGCTGTGGCTTGCACAGCTGTAGCAGGTCGCACCTAGCTCACTGGCTCCATCACGAAGCATAGGTGCTGCATGAGTCGCGCCACACCGTAAGGCCATATACGGTCGGGTCACAGCACCTGGGGCCATTCGTCACTGCACTCAGCTATGGTATGGTGGCATGGTCGGGGCATGAAGCAAGGGTACAACTTGGAAATGCTGATCTTCATCACATTTGAAACAGATTTTTATTACTTTTTGTGTTGTGTTGTCAGCATTTTAAGGGTAAGGAAGCAAGCAGCAGCGAGAGCAAGAAAAAAAAATTGAAAACCGCTCTCGCCGAGAACTTATTACGAGCACCAGGAAGCCATGGAGTATAATTAAAAAGTTTCTAAAGGTGAATTAGCATATAAGTTATGTGCTTGTTCCTCAAAAATCGAAAAAAAAACAATTTAATATAATTAATAAGGATAAAAATATACACCAGGAGGACTTAAACCAGAACTACACAGCCTGTAAGTTTGAAATTTGACACCTTAAACCACTCGGCCACCACCCAATTTTATTTCCAGGTCGTTTATCGAGGTATATGAATTTTGTTTGCAGCTGTCGGCTGCAAGAGACATTGCCTTATTTTCATTTATTGAACTATTCCCACCAAATATGACAGGTGACCAAGAATAGAACCTGATTTGACGGCCTAGGCACTGTGCTTGCATCAAGGCAAGCTAGCCTGGCTTGCTGGGCTTATGTTTTGTTTCATCACCCATGTAGGATTCTGTTGTCACTCATCAAAAGAAAGAAAAAAAAACTGTGACTAAGTCTGACTTCTTCTGGTGTGCAGGTATCCTTGGCAATAAACTCTGCTAAATGAGGCAAAATATATATTATACTTTTTTTAGCAAATATGCATTGTTTTAGCAAAATGAGCTACACTATTTGACTAAGGTGAAACAGAGAACGAGCCTCTCCACCTGCGTCTGTTTTCATCTCGCAGCCACTATTTCCTGCTTTTTGTGGTTTGTATTGGACTTTTCTGTCTCTGTCCGGCCAAAGCATCTGTGTTAGACTAAGACTGGGTTCTTTAGGATATGTGCAGGTATTCTTCGAAGCAAATGGCTGCCAATCAGGTACACGAGTTTGTTCTCGGCCACCGAAAGCAAGTATTTTCAAGGTGAGCTATTGCCCGCCTATATGAGTTTTGTGTTCCATTCCTCTTGGATGCCATTTCCTATGTGTAGTGGTCTTGCATTAGTATTTCGTTGTCTCTCTTCTGCAAAAACACCCAAGTTTGACCAAGACCGGGTTCTTTCTTATACGTGCAGGTCTTAAAGGCAAGCACCAGCCAATCAAGGCCAGAAGTTTTCTCTTTGCAGCTCATGGCGAGTGTTTTCAAGGTGAGTGATTGATGCCTATCTGAGTTGTGTGTTTCATTCCTCACAGACACTCTATTTCCTGTCTTTATAGTGGTCTTGTGTCAGGCTTTTGTGTCTCTGTCCGGCCAAAGCATCTGTATTAGACTAAGACTGGGTTCTTTCGGATATCTGCAGCAATTCTCGGCAGCAAGTGGCTGCCAATCTGGAACACGAGTTAGTTCTCGGCCACCAAGAGCAAGTATTTTCAAGGTGAGCTATTTCCCGCCTATATGAGTTTTGTGCTCCATTCCTCTTGGGTGCCATTTCCTTTGTGTAGTGGTCTTGCATTAGTATTTTGTTGTCTCTCTTCTGCAAAAACACCAAAGTTTGACTAAGACCGGGTTCTTTCTTATACATGCAGGTCTTGGAGGCAAGCACCAGCCAATCAAGGCCAGAAGTTTGCTCTTTGCCGCTCATGGCAAGTGTTTTCAAAGTGAGTGATTGATGCCTATCTGAGTTGTGTGTTTCATTCCTCACAGACACTCTATTTCCTGTCTTTATGTGGTCTTGTGTCAGGCTTTTGTGTCTCTGTCTGGCCAAAGCATCTGTACTAGACTAAGACTGGGTTCTTTCGGATATCTGGAGCAATTCTCGGCAGCAAGTGGCTGCCAATCTGGAACACGAGTTTGTTCTCGGCCACCAAGAGCAAGTATTTTCAAGGCGAGCTATTGCCCGCCTATATGAGTTTTGTGCTCCATTCCTCTTGGGTGCCATTTCCTTTGTGTAGTGGTCTTGCATTAGTATTTTGTTGTCTCTCTTCTGCAAAAACACCCAAGTTTGACTAAGACCGGGTTCTTTCTTATACATGCAGGTCTTGGAGGCAAGCACCAGCCAATCAAGGCCAGAAGTTTGCTCTTTGCCGCTCATGGCAAGTGTTTTCAAAGTGAGTGATTGATGCCTATCTGAGTTGTGTGTTTCATTCCTCACAGACACTCTATTTCCTGTCTTTATGGTGGTCTTGTGTCAGGCTTTTGTGTCTCTGTCTGGCCAAAGCATCTGTACTAGACTAAGACTGGGTTCTTTCGGATATCTGCAGCAATTCTCGGCAGCAAGTGGCTGCCAATCTGGAACACGAGTTTGTTCTCGGCCACCAAGAGCATGTATTTTGAAGGCGAGCTATTGCCCGCCTATATGAGTTTTGTGCTCCATTCCTCTTGGGTGCCATTTCCTTTGTGTAGTGGTCTTGCATTAGTATTTTGTTGTCTCTCTTCTGCAAAAACACCCAAGTTTGACTAAGACCGGGTTCTTTCTTATACATGCAGGTCTTGGAGGCAAGCACCAGCCAATCAAGGCCAGAAGTTTGCTCTTTGCAGCTCATGGCAAGTGTTTTCAAGGTGAGTGATATATGCCTATCTGAGTTGTGTGTTTCATTCTTCACAGACACTCTATTTCCTGTCTTTATAGTGGTCTTATGTCAGGCTTTTGTGTCTCTGTCCGGCCAAAGCATCTGTATTAGACTAAGACTGGGTTCTTTCGGATATCTGCAGCAATTCTCGGCAGCAAGTGGCTGCCAATCTGGAACACGAATTTGTTCTCGGCCACCAAGAGCAAGTATTTTCAAAGTGAGCTATTGCCCGCCTATATGAGTTTCAGCATTCGTCAACAGAGTGCAAAATCAAAGCCCGGGGGTTGGCCATTGCAAATATGTTGACTCGGAAGCGCATAGGGAGGAAGCTTTACAAAAGTATCCACCTGCCTCAAAAAGTGAAACCGAAACTAAAAACGTGGGTTCTATTAAAAAAAAAATAAAACATTGTCAGCCTGAGTTAACTCGGGGGCAGCAGGGAGAAAACAAGCCACGGTATGAGTATGCTCGGTTCAGGCTTTTGTAAGGGTGGTCGATGACTCGGTGTTTTCTAAAAAAATATTTTTTCTAAAAGTGTGGTGGTCGAATATTCGGGGATGGGCATTGAGTCGTGATGTTATGGTGAAAATTTCATCCACATCTCCGGATTCATGTGCCTTGTCCCCCTAGCGAGGGGGACAAGGCCGTCAATATTTTATGTTCGCAAAAGGGGTGTGTCAGTATTGACGTCTCATTTTACATCAGGCCTCTCAATTTAAAACGCACTATAAATGATATGCCTGAGATTCGTTTGGGTGTACTTCCTCTCAGCAAGTATATGGTTCTGTCTTAAAAGGTCTAATCTGATGTTGACCGCACCTCAGGTCTCCACCGACGATTCCTCAGGACGAGACCCAACGTGGACACTAGGGAGGAGCGGCTTAAGCAAGGGAGGCTACATATACGACAGCTTCTTGCTGACATGAAATGAAAATAGATAGAAGGTGGGTGTTTCATTTCCTATGCCTTTTGGCATGCACATTCTGTTTGTTATGTTTTAAGATTTCTGCAGAGTTCAATTTCAACTATTGTAAAATACCGAGCATGCGCCCAGATCGCAGAAGCGCCTACCCCCTGTTTTCGGAACGATCCGCAAATAAGCAAAGGCACACCAGACACCCATCCACCTGCTTTCAGCCATGCTCAAAATATTAAAAGAACACATCAACTGCCCAGGTGGCGTGGCGCCCTTGCCACAATTGTGACGCTCGCGGAGGTGACAGATTCGTGCCTGGCACAAGGCGTGGCATGGCCTTTGGGAACCAGGGAATCGAGATTTGAGATGTAGCACAGAAATTGGAGGCAAGCGGCGAAGGTGAGCAGGGTTAACGGAAAACAAGGATGAAGGGGGTTCCGTGCATGAGGCATCTATGTCCCGTGCATGTAATTTTGAGTGTGCTGAAGGCGGCTACTCAAAAAATTGTTACTTGTATGTAACTAATCGCAAATCTCTCTTGCAGTTTCCACGGCCCACAAGCCAGCAGGCGCCAGTTCGTTCTCGTTCAAAGGTGAGGATTCCAGATTTTCTAGTTTGCTCTGAAGCAGCAATACTGAAACCAGACAAGCGGTACGGCATATTTTATTGACGGAGCTCAAAACAACTGGGGACGCTTTCACTGAAGCTTGTTTTGCTGCAATACACGCGTGCATTGCAGGAAAACAAGCTTCAGTGAAAGCTGAAGCTTTGCTGGTGGCGACAAAACGTGTGCCTAGTTTTGTCACAAGAGGCATATTATGTCACGCACATGTAATTTTTAATTTATTCGGCTTAGTGTGCTGTAAATGGCTGGTCAAAGAAATTGGTACTTGGACGCAACTAATCGCAAATCCTTCTAGCAGTTTCCACGGCCTAAGAGCCAGCAGGTGCCAGTTTGTTGTTCCTCAAAGGTGATAATTCCAGATTCCCAAAGCAGGAATACTGAATGCCAGACGACCGGTGCAGCATTTTTAATTGAGGCAGCTCAGAACGACTGGGGGCTCCTGCATTGAAGCTTATTTCTCTGTGATACACGCGGGCGACATTGATGTGTTCCCAGTTACGTTGCAAGAGGAGATTTATGTCCCGCGCATGTAAGTTTCGAATCTTTTCGACTTAGTGTAGTTTACGTGGCTACTCAAAGTAACTGCCACTTGGACGCAACTAATCGCAAATCTCTCTTCCAGTTTTCACGGCCTACAAGCAAGCAAGCACAGTTCGTTTTTCCTCAAAGGTGAGCATTCCAGATACTCTAGTTTAGTGCGAAGCAGGAATAGTGAAGCCAGACGAGCGGATACGTATATTTAATTGACCGAGCTTAGAATGACCCGTGGCAGTGGCATTGAAGCTTATGTTTCCGCAATCAACACAGACATAATTTTGAATCTATTCGGCTGAGTGAAGGATTCCTTCTTGTCGCAAACTAATCACAAATTTTTATCTTGCAGTTTCTATATGGCTGCAGCTAGCAGGTGCTGTTTTCATTAAAAGGTGAGGATTCCACACTCTATTTTCAAACATCAAGCTTTTGAATGAGGGTCCTAAACAATTAACTTTCTTTTGCAGTAAATGCCAGATCCTCCAGTTCAGGAATATGTTAAATATATTTGGTATGGGTAAACCCAGTGTTTTGCTTCTTAATTCATAATTTGACAACAACAACATTTTTTATTTCATTACTCAGAAATACACACAAGAAGAGACTGCGTTGCAAAGAAATGTCGTGCTGAACGTGATATTCCAACACGTATATAGTTTTATTGGTAGCCGATAGAATATATTGGATTCCAATATTCATAATACGCTAAGTACACTGGAATCGCAAACCCTTATTGGATCCCCATACGACACATGGGGATCCAATAAGGGTTTATACGGTATGGGATTCCAATATTTTTAGCGTATTATGGATATTGGGATCCCACAACAAACCCTTATTGTAATATAATACAATAAATGTAATGTTTTCCAATACACTATTCATATCGTATTGTAATACAATAAAAGGATATTGTTTACCAATATTCATAATACGCTGTTCATATTAGAGTTTTCCAATAGGGGTATAGGATACCAATGTTTTTAGCGTATTATAGATATTGGAATCCCATAACAAACCCTTATTGTAGTACAATACAATAAATGTAATGTGTTCCAATACACTATACATATTGTATTGTAATACAATAAAAAGATATTGTTTACCAATATCCATAATACGCTGTTCATATTGGGGTTTTCCAATAGGGGAGCATCGCAATGTAAACAACCTTACGTCCTAAAACCAAGGCTTTAAAACCTAGAACGTTGAGCTTTAAGCCTTTGGGAGCATTGAAAAAAATATTTGCAAGTACTTAAATTTCTGGAACGCTGTGTCAGATCGTATGAAATTAAAGGCACAAGCTAACCAATGGCGAACATAGCTTGTGTCAGAAGATCAAGTGAATTTACAGGATAGGTGGATTCTATGGGAATACTTTAGCATGACCCTTGGGCAACACCACACATATCCCCTTTGAGAATCGCTAAAGGTCATCCCTTCGCTTTTCTGTTTCGGCTTTCTCTTTTGACTTTATATTTTGCTTCCACTATTTTGATGCCTCTTTTTGGCCTCGTTACGGGGTCAGTGTTAGCGTTTTCCAAAGCGGGACATGAGTGGCGTTTCCCGAGGGTCATGCTCCTGCATTCCCGAAGAATCCACCGAGGGATCTTCCTGTAATTTGTTTCACCCCTTTTCTGTACTCTGCCTGTCAGAGTACGTCGACAACCTTGGATACGGCCATCCATACCACTCGTGCAAAGAACCACATTCATACCACTCGTGGAAGGAACCGCATCCATATCACTCGCGGAGCGAGCCGCATCCATCTTTTAACTACACACACACATCACAGCCCACGCAACGCTCCTAAGGAAGCCCTGAGCGAAGAACAACCGGCGACGGCAGAGCGTCAACTAAGCACGCCCGCATTCCACCGCGCCGCGGCGAGTCCTCCTCTCTGGCTCCGCGCCAGCAGCGCTCGTGACTTGGACGAAAGCGAAACGGCTCGTTTTAACGAAAACCCGGCGGCGTCTGTGAGTTTTTGACTGCCGGCGAGAGAAAGACAGCTGAACTCGTGCTGACGTCAGTGCTTCAGACCCATGGGAACGTCGTACGGGTCACCCTCTACTCCTCCTTTTTCAGTTCTTTCCGGCGCTGACAAACGAAAGACACAACCGGGTTCTGGTCAAAACGAGCGTACTAATGCTACCGCATTAAAAATAATTTTGAATACAATGCGTGGAATAATTTGTTCATTGCTATAGCGCGTTCCTTGGACATTAAATACACTTTACGTTACGATAAAGTTGCTCTAGAGGATTTTTTTTTAAATGAAAAGAAAAATACGATCAACAGAAGCGACCACGCACAGAGACAAAACTCAAAACGTTTAAAAACTGCCGGGACCAGTAGCCTTTAAAAAAATGCGAGCTCGACAAGAAAATCAATTTGATTTTCACCATATTTAAATGGCGTCGTCATCTTGTTCAACATTTACGAAAACAAAAGCTCGTCTGAAATATATCAAACAAAAATACCATAATACTCCGGTGCTTAGTTATCCCACAGTGATTGCGAAATAAAGATACGAGACATAGTAATTGGTGCTCAAACTTTTTTAGACTTTCAACATCGAAGTAGCTATGAAACAACCATAACCTCTAAATTCACAAAAAACAACCAACGTGGTTATACTTTTGCCTTTTCAAAAGCCGATGAACCTTCATAAAAGCAAGATTTAATATTTGTACTTACTCTAGTGTGCTTTAATAATGTACCATCATAAAATAAATTTTATCGCGCGTTAATTCAACTTAGCTGCGTATGTGTAGCAAAACGTTCAGTGAATGGCGCGACGGTAAATCAACTCCAAATAATTGTTTCTAAGACACGTTATGGCTCAATTCTAATTAGAATTCTAAACACAGACAAAAACAATCAACAGACTGTTATAACGCTTGAAAGTGTCAACTGCAGCACCTAAGATGTTAACTGTCCATGCTTCGTTAGCAGCTTGCAAATGCAGATTCCGACTTTATCAAATGTAAACCAAAGAAACAAGACACAACTTTCTCAAGCGGAACAACGCTAAACAGTACAGCACGTGCGGAAACTTTTGAGCTGAGAAGACACATATTAGGATTCCCATTAGTAATGAGCGTTTGTTTATAATCCGAAATGCCATACGAATTTGCTGCGGGACGCTTGCGAAGCAATGTTATGCGGCATTCTCCGAAAGTCTGGCGATCATATTCGTCATTTCTTATTCAGAAAACGCAAACATACCGCTGACGTTACTCCGGGTTATCCATGCTCTAATAATAAAACTGAATGAATGAAAAAAAATGTGCGCACTCCGATTATTTTTCGTTAGTCGCCGCACGTGTTTTTTTCTATTGTACCAAGTGAACTGAGTAATGCGGCGTAATGAAGTTTCGGGCGCAACTTCTCGGGGCCTCAATGCTGCATTCCGGGCGGCCCTTCTTCTGAACGCTGATTTAGTAGGAAGTGTTGTGCCGATATTTTTGTAAGTATCAATTTAATCTTCTTTCTTTTCTTTTTCTGCCAGTACAGCTACATTTCTAAGTATTGCGAGACCTGAATAAGCTTGCTGTTTTTCAATACCCTATTTTTGTGGGGTTTTTTTTAGTTTCTGAGCGTTTGTGCGCTTCTTGGATTTTAGTTCGGTCACGCTCCAAACTTCTGAACAAACCTCGCTCAAAGTGCCAATAAACTATTCTACTGTAACTTTCAAATGCGCATTTATTTTTAAAATTCCTCGCTATTTTTTTACCTTTCAATGTAATTTACATACATGCATTCGATTGGCACCCTCACCGAGGTTCCTCGGCCCCAAAGTGGCAAGCTTGGTTAAAACAATACATAAAATGCAAATTTGGTAGCGAACGACGTTTTCCATCTATCATGAGCCGGAGCCAGTTTTAGAGAAGTTTTTTTTTAACGTGACGCACGAGAAAGATGAGGAAGCGTGCGTGAATTTTACAGATAGGACCTACATCGCATAAAATAGACTAAAGTATAAAGAGCCAAAAAGTCGGGTGGCGGCCGGACCTGGTATTTTCCTTACAAGTTCGATGGCTTTCTCATCCTCCGCGGTCATTTATCGCGCGACCACGACGTGGACGACCGGGTTCTTGAGGTTTCTCGGCCGCTTCACCATAAATCGTTTGTCGAATATCATTGGGACAGATAACCGGCCGTTTGCAGGAGCCTCCGAATACGGGAGTCCGCGAGCCGTCCTCCATAAGTTATGGCTCCCGCAGGCGCACAATGCCGCGTCCTGCTCCCTTTTTATGCTGCCCTCGACTCTGCCCCCCCCCCCCCCTTTTCTTCTTTCTTTTTTTTTTTTGCAAGTGGGAAACAATGGAACCCAGTGTTTCGATCTGATCTGCGAATTGGAAATATCCATCTTGGAGCCTTACCACGTGGACGGGTATAAAGAAGATACTGTTTGATTATTTTAGTAGTTTTCTCCCTTTTCTGAAAAAAATAAAAATACTTTAAACTGCGGCAAACGCGCGCTCTGCGAAACTGTTAGCGCGAAAAGGACATCGCCGCTTTTTGGCGTTTTAGTTCAGGAGGTAACCATAAGACACCTAGCCTTCCCGATAATGCTTGCGCCCCACATAACTACTTTTCATCAAACGTGTAGTGTTGTTGATAATATTTGAATTTTTCGATTAAACAAAATGAAATTTGCGATCGCTTGCTCGCGCTTGAAGTGTAGCTCAGTGTACTATATAGGTGCTTGATATATTACTCAATTACTATGTCAAGACTCTATATTGCATACGTTTGCATATAATAAACAAACATATATTGATACTAAAGTATACGTTTGTATACAATATAAACGTATACAAACGTATACAATAGTGTATACGTTTCGTATCTGGAAAAATATTTTATTTTTTATCAATAATTTTGTTTTATAGAAAATAAGGCCTGATATTAACGTTGACCTACGCGGTCGATGTAAGAATATTACGTGTATTATAGTCCCATAGTCGTCAATGTAATCAATTCATCTCTATCTTGTCGTACATTTCGCCCAACACTGTCATGCAGGGCAATGGGTTAGGCGGATGAAGGGGTGGTCACTTAATAAAATGCGATAATTTTGATCGAACTTGAATTCATCTGTGGCGGCTGAAAACTGTAAAACCACACCAAAATCATACTGAAGTTGCTCACAGTAGGCATATATATATTACTAGTTAAACTGAAACGCATTACAAAGCTGTCATTTTATCGTCCTGATGTAAAAATAAACGTCCACGCCTTAAAGACATTATTCATTAATGTTAGAAAAAAACGAAATAATTTTGACACGCATTTTAAAGCGGGTAAACCAAAAAGCAGAACAAAGATATTTACCCTTACAAAGTCTGACTTTACAGAACTTTTCACTGACGAATGTTTAAGAATGCCAAAAAGCAGACCAGTGCGGAATAATAAAAAAGAACAATAACAAGTACTTTGAAATGCATCAAAAATTAAAAACGTTGCCCAATAAAAAAAGAGCTATGAGGGTGATCTTAGGAACACAGGGATTGAAAGAATGCGGAATGACGCAATGAAATCTGTACCACTCTTGCTTCAGAGCCTTAACCGTCGACTTCCTGTGACGAACACCGTCTTTTGGGTTTGAAGCATAGACGCGAATGAGTCGGAGCATGTTTGCACGTTATTCTGCGTTAAAATTTGCGGTGGTGTCTCAAACGTAAAAGCCACAATTCTGAGACTTTGGTGGAAGTGCCTCTCTTAGTAGCGTAAGTGCTCTCATCTGTCTCTCTGGTGGACGATGACGTGACTCATGCTCAAAGACAAACTGTGTTGAGAAAGACTGATCGTTTAGGATGCAATGGTTCATTTTGTTTATTTTATAATGCTAGAAACATATGCCTAATTTTTTCTCACAGAGATGCTAATATTCGTGACTTATAAATAACAGCATACAAGAACACACACACTCTGAACACTCGGGCACCTGCAAAAAGGAACGTCGCACGTCGGGCCGACCATCAACTCTGGTTTGTATTTTTGTCTTCTTTTTTACAATTTACACCGATTAAAAAGAAACAAAAAAATGTTATCACATTTTGTTGTTTTATTTCTACTGCTAAGTAAGACAACTTACTCTGCGTGATATTTTGTTCTCTTCTATACGATTCCAATGTTTCAATGTTTAACGCGCTTGTTACCTTCGAGTGGAGTCTTGGTATAACAACACATTCCCGGAAAGTGATATAGAACAATTACTAACACATGTCTCACTCAGCTTCACGATAGTTGCTGCTTAAATGAACTTTATTGTGAGTGGGTGATGATTCTTGCTGATTACAAAGCAGCATTTTAGTGTGGCTGAACATCCGCGCTTCAGGTAGTGAATGCTTAGAAGTTCTAATTTGGCTGCTATAGTTATGTTTTCCTAATTGGTCGTTAACACATCTTCCTGTTTGATATATGCAATGTTTGCCACATAAGATGGGGAAGGAGGAAACCTTTCTCTTTTCTTGCGCGTTGTTGCCTATAATTGATGAATAGCCAACTCACTCAATCTTCCATTTTACCAAGATAATATCCGGAAGTATATGTTTCATTCCGTTAGGGGCAAGGCTCTTGCACGTTTTCTAAAGAGTGATATCATACAATATACATGTCTACAAAACAAAGTAGCAATGATTTGCTTCTAAAGACTCACAACTTTATTGCTGCACACTCACCTTTCTTTGGCCAGTACATGGCTGAAACAATAGAAACAACAAGGAGAGCCAACAGGAGTCTAATTGTGTAACGCATCGATGCAAGCGGAAAGCAAAAGACACGAGATATTTTCAAGCTTCTTTTGAGAAAGAAACACATAACGTGATAGATGGACACACATTTTCTTTCCACTCAAACATCCCATCATCTCCTTTTTCGGCGCCGCTCTACTTTACATTCTTTTACCATTTTGACGTCCTACACCATCTGCTAAGTGTCTATTTTCGTGTTTGCAAACCATTCACACCCCACCTTGCGTTTGTTGCCACCATCGCCGAACAAAACTGGTTCCTAGCTGGCAGTGGCAGCTGGTAACAATAAAATTGCTTTTCAACTAAGCGACAAGTATCGTCAGGCTTGTCCTTAAGAAATGCTGGGATCATTCGTGAAGTTGCCCGGAATTAAAAAAAAAAACAAAAAAAAAAACACGAAGCAGCAACGTGACACGAATGCGCGAGAACGCTGCCAGATAGGCCGTGGTCAGTGCGTCGCATTTATTTTCGAATCACGTCCGTAATGGCTTTGGCGTGTGGATTCATTCGCCCGTGTCCTCTGTCCAAGTGTGAGGTAACGCTGAAGTGGCGTTCCCACGGTTCCCTAATCGCAAGCAGCTTCAATCACCACCGCTGCACGGCGCACAATTCAAAGAATGGCTCTTAATGCGTTTCCTTATGTTAAGCGAAAGGGAGCCAGTTCTATATTGTCCATGGGCTGAATTAGGATATATTTTAAAAGCCTTAAAAATTGCGTGCTATTTTTTTTTTATTAACCTTGAAATCTTTCTAGATTCTTGCAGCTCTTTTACCCTTGGCGAAAAATGTTGAGTCCCTTGGCAGTGGACGCATGCGCGGTGTCTCATATATAGAGAAATAGAGCTACTGCGGACGCTCCGAACACCTTCCAGAGACCAATAGGCAAAGATCGCAACTTGCGGAAGCCTATTATTGGAGAGGTCTCCAAAGGGGTGCCATGTTAACAAAGACGGAAAAAAGAACGACATCGAAAAGCTTGATAGAAGATACTCAAGATCAAAATATTGGTGGGAATAGCACCAATATCTTGATTCTGATCCATACTCTACTGATATATTAACAAATAAACTTGAAAAAGTGTTCAGAAACATGACAGACCGAACATGTCAACTGAGAATTTACTTTCGTGTTAGCGAACAAAATGTTGAAACAAGGAACACAAATGACATTCCAACAACGCAATAAAGCGCGAGCTGACAGCTGCATAATTTGATAAAAAAACATTAACAAAAAAAGCAGCTTGGAGCTAGCGCCTTATTGTTTTACATTTTCCTCACTACCATTACTTAGAATGATGATAATAATAATGACAACCAAGTTACCCAAATCTCTGATACATTTTTCACTAAGTTCAACTTTTACACCGGAGCTGTTAATGTAAGATATGAGGGCCGAGTCTTGGAAAGGAATAAGGAAAGTATATTTACATTAAAGACTAACGTTAGGTAATAGGGCTAAGAGCGAGTTAGTGGTGGCTGGCATGGCTGGCTGAAGGCTTGACAGACATCCGACCAGCACCAGACTGGAACGCACGTGCCGTCCGGGCCGGGCACGAGGGCGGCTTCTTTGTCAACTGTCACCAGGCACGTTCACTTGGGGCGCGTCAAAGGCAATACAAAGAGGAAAAGGAGACGGAGGATATCACGCGCTCACATTAATGGCTAGGATCCCCAGGATTGTGTCCTACAGCAAAAAAATGACACCAAACTCTGGACAGCTACCGCCATCTATGAGCGACGGCGGCAATCAGACAATTGGTTACCGCCATCGGTCATAGATGGCGGCAACCTTTTTTCGAAGGAAGAAGAACGGGAGCGAAACGAGCGGCGATGTGCGCAGCAGCGGGAATTGTGCCTCAACCGCGGCGAGGCCGCTATCGATTTAAAGGGGGGGGGGGGGGGTGCAACGTTTTTATGATTAAAAGAATTTGCATCTCGTCATTTTTACGTTTTTTATCGTGTACCGGAGGATAGAGAAAACATCTCCTCCATTAAAAATGTCGCGATTCTGCTGCATAATCGCAAAGCAAAAGCCGAGCTTTTTCCCCCACCTGCAGCCGCAAGTTGCAGCCGAAAGAACTACGGCTAGAAGATTACGTGACCTCGCTCGGCTCTAAGCTGCAGCATAACGCCCGCTAATGTCAGCAGAGAGAGGGAGAGGAAGCGTCCTCCGAGATAGCACACGGGAACCTACACGGCACTCCGAATGACGTCACTAGGAGAGGAACCAGTTGTGACCCTGAAGACTGGGAGTGAGTTGAGGCGTGCCCGAAACGCCAATATTTATCTTTTTTTTGTACGCAACAACTAGGACGCAGCAGGCGAAATCGGTTTTCTGTTCTTTACTTCAGAAGTGTCAGAGGGCAACTTCCACAGATTTTTGACCGAAGTCAGGAAATTGTTGCACCCGCCCTTTAAATTCCACTGCGTCGAGCGCTTCAGATTCCCTTGCGAAAGAAAAGCAGATCGCTCGCCTGGAAAGCCACCGTCGAGAACAGAAGCTACAGTTCCGCTGCTCTTCCTTCTTCACGAAAGTGGAAAGGCTGAAAGTTTTTTTGCTAAGTATTTGTTATTGTTCCTTCTTTCAGGTAGAATTCTTTGTAATGCTACTAACGCGTGTTAAGGCTGAACCCAATTAGTTAGAATGTTCAGTTATACATTTCTAAGCTCTACCACAAAATTCATGACTTTCATTACTATGAACGCCTGAATGCCATCAAAACACACAAGTAATCAGCTACAAGTAAAGGATTACTTGTAATCCATAACTATTCAAGTAATTTTGTAATTGCCACGTTACTTTCTTTTGAAAGTAATTTGTAATGTAATTTCGTTACAAAATATTGGTAACGAATTACTTTAATTGCTCGTTACTTTTTAAAAATATTAGCATAAAGAGTAACTGGAGAAATACAAGCAAAACATTCAGCAGCATAACGAGAGCGAGTTCAACAAAATAGAAAACATCAGGAAGGGGAGAAAAGCCGAAAAGAAAACACATTTTTTATGACCAGTCATTAGAACCACTAGAAAAACTGGCAAGGCATGCATGAATATACGAAAGACGAAGATCATGTAGACAACGTCGAGTATACTTTCCGTCGCCTTCCATCATGTTTTTCTTTTTTTTTTGTCGTGCAGGAGAAAGCTATTCGTGTTCATTTGTTTTTGTATTTACACCATTTCGCCCTTTCCAGCTTCTTCGACGACTCCCGCCACCTGCAGAGGCTTCAAACGCGGGTCCGTACCCCCTTCATTCGCGGGTTCACAACTTACGTAACAGATGATGTAGCCTCGGGCGAGGGGAGTCTAGTTCTCTTTTTCTTTGATATGCGCTACTGTATTCTAGCACGCTCTTGAGGCACGACTGAAAAGCGCCTGGCTCGAGGCTAAGAGCATCGTCTTCGAGGGTACGAACGATACTTCTTGTGGTTGACTTGTCTGGGCATGGTGGTCGAGTCCACTCCTCACTTTACAGTCAACTGTCAACATAAAGGGGGGAAGGAGGGCGATTAGGCCACCTAAGGAGTGTTGTCGGAGAGAGAGAGAGAGAGAGAGAGAGAACGCGTGAAAGTGGTGTGATCCCCTATCGTTCTTTTAGACGGATGGCCACCGCATCTCTTGCTCTTTATGCCTTCCCCTCACCAGGCCTATATGTATATACACTCTTAGGAAAAAGGGTATGGATAGTCCTCCCTTAAAGGAGGAACGGTCTTGTAACCTATGTTCCTACAGAAAGGGAGAAACCTTCGTCCCTGAAGCAGGGGAGCAACTTGTTCCTCCGTCGCCTGCATCTCATTATGGCGGCCCTGAATCGAGCAAATCGAGCTCAATAAGGCTCAACGAGGACGCTACGTCTCTTGTACGGGACAAAAGGAGAAGCAAATAAAAGCGTAACACGAGCTTTCCGCGAACTGTCTTTATTTCCGAAGCCAGGTTCCCCCCGCAGGTACAGAAACTTGCGTTTCGAAAGCAGCTACTTAGTCTTCTCGTCCCCAGCACTGCGATGTTAAACGGAGACAACCGAGAACCAGTTACTTTGCGCACTTCACGTCTTACCTTTGCTGTTCCTCGAGTCACGATTCTTTCGCCAACCGCACATCACGGAGGAATGGCAAACCAATCCGCGAAACCAAAAGCCGCTCTCATAAAAACAAACTCGAAGCCCTCGAAGCCGCTGTTTGCCGCGTAGAGTGACAGAAGGTTAAATCGCTTGCCACCAGATGGCAGGGTCTAACAAAGTAATTGCAACCAGCATAGCTAGGCGGCGCTAGGTACCGCCCAATTCATGTTCAACAAAAAAATATCTTTTTATTTTGCTCAGGCTATCCTTACGCTTTCGGATCCTCTACTATACACACATTACGCATACTACAAGCATCAGGTGAACATACAGTAACATACACACACATGGCACATACAAATGTCAACACAGCGGCACACTAAGCCGAACACTACACCCGAGCTCTGCGTTTCCGGCTTTTATACTGGTCGTTTTGAACGTACGGAATTTTTCGGTGACTCCTTAAGCAATAAAAAATATTCCCAGCATGTTGATCTTTTCCCAGCAATGTAATACTACTGAGAATATTTCGAATGGCTCAGGGGATGAATCTCTTATTAAGAAGTAAACGCTCGATCATGCCGTAATTATTTAAAAGCCAATAAATCACGCCACTCCAATGCGGCTCGAAGCCATGAGTTTGTTTCCCCGCACGGCACGTCGTAGCCGGTATTTCCATTGTAGTTGGTTTTGCTATTTGTCCTGTTCGCGCACGTCTTCAATTGCCGTCTTGAATTAATCTCTGCAGAGCGGATATTCACTCAGCTGGAAGTGATGCTTCACGGGCAGAGAAATCGCTTTTCGATCAACTTGAATGCAGTCAAAGCCGCGACTTGCGGCAGGTGTTAAGTGTACGGAGCTACACCGTGGCGAGCTTGAAAACGTCTAGCGCTCATCCCAGCGCGCCACTTGGAGGGCAGGTTCTCCAGGAACTGTAGTATATTTAACCAGCAAAATAAAGGGTAGCTTTTTTTCTTTTTCGATTTTACCTACTATTCTTGTTTAATGCTGAAATTACACACTGTACGTATATATACGTGCTTTCAGTCATAATTTCGTACTTTTCAGTCCTTTCCACAGAGCGCAATCGCTCTCGGGGAGGAGACAACCGACAGTCACATCGGCCACAGTACGATAGGAGCTTACTGTTCAGACCAGCGTTCCAACATGACTATCCGCACGTCGACCGATTGCACCTAATCCCTCAAGTGGTCTAAACTCTTTAATGTAAAGCCGAATGTGAACCTACGACACCCCGCCCCCTCCGATCACGGCTCGGCCAGCGGCATCAATGCCCGACAGTTTACGTCATCTCATCTTGTTGTTACACCACTGATACGCGAACACACGGTCACATCGGCGATAATTCCAGTCTTCTGTTCACAACGTACAACACTGCCATCACGATGTTGATGCTATGTTGCTGACACGCAGAAATACAAAGCCACGTTGATTGCCGGTTGGCACTCGGCATCGGAAAACAAAACCAAACTCAGCACGGAAGGCACCCAGGCAGCCAGCAGCAAAACCTGCCGGTCTTGGACGCAGTTCCTGCGATTTCCATAACGTCGAAAACGTCGACACAGATCCGCGTGGTTCCGCTACTGTAGTTCCGCGTGGGCTGGCGTGGGGTGGGCAGGGTGGGTTCCGCAATCCGGAGACGGCGGAGACGGCGACAACGGCGATCTTACCCAGTGTGCGTAGCTCTGCTGGCACTGCTCCGGAACTTCGCTGTTTTTAGCGGCTTCGTTTGCTCGTTTGCTAAAATTAGTGATAAAAACATCAATGCAACCAAAATGTTCTGCACGTTTGGACTAGAAGACGGAATTAACGGTGGCGTGACACCGCAAGCGATACTTTTGTATAAAGGGACAATTTAGTAATTAGTGCGGTACAACGTATCTCCTTTAGACCATTTCTTGTATATCGTGTTATTGTTCTTTTGTTCTTTTTAATAGAGTGATTTTTTTCTTTCCTGGTAAAATGGCTTCGTCTTCTTTCCGTGGGATTAATTCCCAGTGTGTAATTCAATCATTAACCATAACAATGTTTAGTCCCCGTCACTAAGAACCACAACAGAAGCCTACGGGAATAGTTCTTCAGTAATTATAGTGAAATCGAGCAACGACCCCGCGCTCATAAATACGTGGTGTTTTATTGTCTCGACTTAGGAAACAAACTCCTAGATTTTAATTTTAGGACGGTAGTTATTCTGAAATAACACAAAAGGACAACAGAGGGATGCTAAACTACCACTCTCACTGAAAAAAAAAACATAATTCCTGTGGTCTTGCTATAGTCGGTGAAAGGTCAAGAACGAAGTGAAAGCTCCTCCTACCTCTCTCCCCTTTTTTAGAACGAACGCTGGAAAGGAAGCGACCTTCCTCTCCACCGTTCGCTCTGCTGAAGTGGGACGGGGTGGGTGGAGCTTCCACCTCGTTCTTGACCTGTCACCGACTATAGGCGATAATCAGCAACACTTAAGCCGTTTTTTATCTCTATATCTGAAAAAAAAAAACGCTTCGTCATTCGCAACTAACTTGTCATAATAAAGACGCAGTTTTTTTCCTGTTCTTTTATTTCTTGTAAACAATTTCATAATATTAGTATTCTTTTACGCCTTAATTACTGAATTTGACCGACATACTAAAGTTGGTAAAAATAATAAACCCCTGTGTAGAGCATCTTGTTTTACGCTTGAGGACATAAACTTTGAAATAATTGACCTCTTGCCGCCCTCGTTAACATAACTAACCCTGTATTCCCAGTCTTTTGAAGTTCGGGTGATATTCATGGCAGACCTAGAAAACTTGGTTTTTACACTCTTCCCGTGGCCCATTGCATTTTTCGTCGGGCAAACCTTGAAAAAAACATTGATTGGATAGGCTTTCATGATCATTCATTCGCACCTGCAGTATTTTTTTCATTGTTTCTGAAACCCGGTGAAGCGTTCTTGTAGGGGGTCATAAGTTTTAATAAGGCTGTAAATGCTTTTTTTTTTTGTTTCTAAAATCCTCCTGCTTGTTTTTGACTGGTCATACTGGCACTTAGCTTTTCAAGCATAGGCAGTTTTTGCTATCAACTCTGCTTTTAGAGGACCTGGGTTCAGTTCGACGTTACCTGACAACTCTAGCAGCAAGGCTAGATGCAAGCGTTTTTTTCCGAAAATCAATAAATGCTTATGACGCAACAAAACATTTTAGCATTTAGAACATGCCCATGTTATAAAAAAGTAGACACACTCTATGAAGGCAGCTAGTGAAAACTTTACTATCCTACAACCCCCCTACCGCCCCCCCCCCCCTCCCAAAAAAAAAACCTGTTTGAGCGCATATTTGGGCACCTGTCGCATTCTAGACCCGCAGTAGTCGTGGCGACAATCGTCTTATAAAGGTCCTGGGAAAGTTAATTTGCAGTAGGGATGGTAGTCACGAGAGCCCTGAAGAACGCACAACGACAAGTGTATCAGAGAGTAAACGAACCTCAAAGATTTTAGTGCAGTTCTATTACATTATATATATATATATATATATATATATATATATATTATGTAATAGAATGGAAATAAAATAGCAAAAATAGAGCAAAACAACTAGGAAGGAAGGACGAGGGAGATAGAAGGAGCGCTCACTGACAACTGACGTTTTAATACATTTAATAGAAAAAGAGAAGAAAGAAGTTTCAGAGGCTAGAGCTTAAAAGAAAATTACGAAAGGAACACCCTCAAAGGCTTATTTGCGGAGAAAATACCGTGTCTTAAAATGTATTTGTGCATAAAGAAATCCCGTTGATAAAAATGATTGTTCGTCCAACACTGGTATGTGTCAGAAGGCTTTTCAATCCCCACCCCTGCCCGTTTCGATCTGGATGAGCATCCTACCGGCGTGCGGTCCTGTATCAATACTGCGTGGTGCACGTTAAAGGCCCCAGGATAGCGGTTGCACTGCACTCGCTACATTGCTCATCTACAGCGAGTGACTCGTCGCAACTTTGAAATGGCTGAACAACTACACGCGGTACAATATCCACACACCCCCGATGAAGACTTTTCTTAGTTTTATATTGAATGCGCCTCAGGTATAATATTAAAGGCGACAATAGAATATATGACTGTTTCAATCTTGTAGCATTTTGGCCAACCTATGTAAGCATGAGTCGAGTTTAAACCCTTATAAAATATTCAGAAGGCATTTAGTCTCCGTCACTCCTTCAAGGAACGTGGAGCAAAGCTGTCTATTTCCTCCATGACTTTAGTATATGCTCGAAACCATATGCCGGGAATGCCCGACAAAAACAAAACCATCTTTAATTGTTTCTTCCTTTATTAAAAAAAAGCTAAGATGTTTATTTAAACTTATAGCTGTGAAACAATTTTGAAATAGATAAGTATGAAGTGCCTTAATCGTCTCAAATAACGTTTCTTCGATACGGCGGCTTTGCCGGAATTAACGTGAGCGCCCACTTTAGGCCTCAGTGTTATGCATAATCCATATACAGATGTTTCACGAAAGGTGGACAAATTCGATAATGTGAAAACTACGCGTCGCAACAAAAAATGCTTGTGTCTTTTGGGTCCTGGGCCAGGGCCCAGTTAGGCAAATTAGTAAAGTGCGGGATAATAAAGTTGTTAATTAACTTTTTTAAATATTTTGTTCCAGTTTATGGTTTCAACTAGAACATTGCCAGGCATCATCGAAAAACACTAAATCAACAGATTGCAGAACGATAGAACGCACGCGAAGCATTTTACGGCCTTCTGAAAAATCGTAAAAATTCGACAAGTTTTTAAGTTTCAGTTTGCTCTTCGAGCGCATCTCGGCGCCGACGGCACCGCGCCCCGTGGAGAAATAGTGCAACCAACCTCTGCTGCGCTGTCCTCGCGCGACGCAGCAGAGGCTGGTTGCACTCTTTCTCCACGGGGCGCGGTGCCGTCGGCGCCGAGATGCGCTCGAAGAGCAAACCGAAACTTAAAAACCCGTCGAATTCGTGCGGTTTTTCAGAAAGCCGTAAAATGCTCCGCGTGCGTTCTATCGTTCTGCAATCTGTTGGTTTAGTGTTTTTCGATGATGCCGAGCAATTTTCTAATTGAAACCAAGCCCTTCAACACAATATTAAAAAGGTGATTACGCAAACATAATTGACAATCTAATTATCCGCGACTTTAATAATTTTTCTAAATAGGCTCCTGACCCAGGACGGAAACGACAGAGGTCTTCTTTTGTTGCGACGCGTAGTTTTCGCACTATCGAATTTGTCCTCCTTTCGTGAAACACCCTGTATGCTCTTATGTCGTATTATAATTTTATGATGATATTTTATGCCTTCTGGACTCGCTTCAATTGTGCGGGTAGAAAGATCAAACTGTCGCCTTTTAAAATGCATCGCAATTTGCATTAAAAAAACAAAACGGCAGCTTTTGGACTTCGGAGGAATTTGGAGCGCGCTGTCTCTCGAGAAAAAAAAAAAAAACGTGATGTATGACCGAACTCTGTCGTTCTCGTGTCACGCGTTCCTACTTACTTCGGCCGCTAGAGTGGAAGAAGGTTTCAGCAGAGACGAAGGAGTAATCAAGTATTTTGCATGCTGCCAAATTATTCAAGATAGAGCCTAGTGCCAGAAGTACATGACGCTCCATTCCACCAGACTGGCATCGGTGGGTCCGGGAGCTCTTGAAACAGACAGCAGAAAAGAAGCCTTGCCAAAACCGCGTCTCGAGTTAAGTAAAACGATCCACAAGGAAAATACTCGTCGTAGAAGGGCGAGTTAAATTTTTTTTTCGACAAGGTCCTTTTTTTATATATACGCAAAAACACATCAAAGGGGGAAAAAAACTAGGTCAGATAAACAAAAACGGGACGGTCAAGTCGGTACTGCACGCTTAAGATCCGGCGAAAGCTGGAATTAAAGATAACGAATCCTTCTTTATCCTCAATTTCTCGTTAGGGGCGCCCTAGGCGAACACGGGAAGTGTGATCCCTTTCGGAATTTGAGTGGAGTGCCCCGGAAGGCTGGAGATCTTTCACAGAGTGATATATTCCGCAGTTTGGATTATTTGATTCCACCTCGCGCACGTACATTCAGTGATGACAGTCATGCACTAAGGTAAATCGTTTGTGTCGGGGCCATCGAAGATCTCGCAGGCGTGTGCATCAGCATCCCCATTCTTTTCTTTCATTGTTCCTCTACCGATTGGTTTCTCGGAAGACGAAGCGCGCGTCAAAGGATAGGATGTCAGCTTCTTGGCCCACTATCAATCATCGGCCGAAATGATGGATGTGCCGCGCGCGTGGCGCCAGTTCGGATCGCGCAAAATGTTGTTCACGCTGACAGCTTGAGGCTCTGTATTCCTCGAGACAAAAAAGCACATTGCCAGTATCCTCGTGTTTTTTTTCTATATTTTGTGTATCCTCCACCGTCTTATCAGATATTTCGCCGACTCCATTCCGTCAGAGGTGCTATTTCGACTTCTCGAACGTTTTTACCTAGCTTTTACGGTGACACAAAGTATGTGCTATATGCCATTGATAATTGTTTTTCCAGTTTTGGTAACACGAATCTTGTTCTAATGCAGTATTGGTTGAATACATTTCTCAGGTTGTGTTTAAGACTGAGCTCTCAAGAATAACGAATGAGTGGCTGATTCGAACGTGTTGTAAAATTTCGCAACCATATATAAATAGTATATTAACTCATTATACTTTTCTTGGTGCATATTTTTTATCTGGAAAACGATTAGCGTAATTTGAGATTTCAAACTGTGCCATAGCCGTCTAGAAAGCTTGAATTCGTTTAAGAATAAATTTAGAACTGATATCTCCTGAAAGGAAAAAAAAATACAAGAAAACCAAGTTCATCTTGTCCTGAACGAGGGTTTCGGTTTCCATATTCCAAATTTTGCCATTGTAGGCTCGCGTGTGTATCTATCGATAATAAAAGAAGCCTTTTTCTGAAAACGCCGAAGTGCACACGTACCGATTAGTATATGTTTTTGCTTTTGAAACTTTATGTATTTAAATATCAGACAATTTATCACCTGACTAAAACACCGGTTCGCACTGACGGGGCTCAATCTTGAGCTCTTCTCTTTTTGCCAGCTCAGTCGAGTAGTCAGTAATATGTTAAGCATACCATATGACCATGAGGCTCATCAAAAAGAACATGTTTCTCGACATGGGAATTGGCAAATGAGGGCCTACAAATATTCCCTGGAGGCATTATACATCTGCAAGCCACCCTTTTAAAGCAAACGCGAAAGACTGTACTTTATATGGATGAGCTTGGATCCTTTTCTCTCAGAAGATTACAATACACATAAAGGCCCTTCAATGACCCATACGTTTTCATATCCATCATAGGTATTGTAAGAACCGCAAATATTCTCATCGCCACCATTGCTCATCAATCTGTTGGAGTGTGTGGGGACTAGTGAAAGCGCCATCCCTTTCAAGCCACTCAGAATTCACTCTTCATTCTAGATTAGTCGATGTCGCAAGCACTTCTGCAAGGCGGGCCCGTCCCGGCCGCCAATGGGGGATTTCTATGCCGAAATCTAAACATAGATCATGACTGAAAAACTTGTGCCGTTAAAAGATAAAAGGAGAGCTGAACCAGGAGAACAGGTTTGGGCCCAGATCAGTATAATCTAACCAAGGAGATCCTTTAAAATTATACCAAGAATCCAATGCTCTAGCGTTATTAAGAAGCGCGTCCTCGTTATTAGCAATTTGGCTGCTCTCCCGAACAAGTTGAACCAATAATTATAAACCGGAAACACGCAAAATGTACAGATGGAAAATATGGATGCCTGGGGAACCCTCTTTTGCGTCTGAGTTATGTTTGCATGGTTCATATCAGCCCTTCAGCACACCGCAACTTCAAAGCAGATCGAAAAATTTTAAAATGATGATCAGTGGGTTCGTAATCCCAAGGCCTATCACAGCTACGCGTCACCAGATTAACATATCGGGAAACTTACATAGTCTAAAAAGTGAAATCTTAGGAACTTCCAGCAGTTAGTGCTCCTCCCTCAGGTTGTGTCTATGTAAGCGAGGCCTTAGATTTTATAATTATAAACGTCCCTTTACATTTTCCGGCACTTGAATGAATGACGTCGATTGATGACCAAAAATCAATCACCTGATGTGAACGGAAGTTTGAGCTTTAAGGTGTGTTGCGAGAGCGGACTAGTCGGTCACTCATGTTTATTTTTAGACATTATTGTTTAACCTATTTATTATAAAGTGAACCTTTAGTAGAAATACAGACGGGCCGCTTTTGTACAGTTGCCTGCTCAAAATTGATGCGGTAGGGTCTACACCCACGCGCGGGGGAGTATTGAAGTGGGGGGAGGTAATAGTCTCCAATCACGCACTACGTCTCTTCTGGCGTGGATCTGGGCCCGAGCACCCCCCCCCCCCCCCCCACCCAACTTGGCTACGTCTACACAAGAATGGACTTCTGGTTTGATCTCCGATTGTTTTGCCTAGGACCACGCCGTGCCCACGACCTCCATTTTTCCATGTGCTCTACGGCCATTGAACTTAGCGTTCCAGCCCTGTTCGGACGTCTGGATCGCTAGGTTGGGAATTTAAGGAAAAATTGAAGACGCTTACAATTTCTTGTTACGCCGAATTAGAGCGCAGCTCTTGAGGTGGGGGAGGGGAGGGTACTGAGAAAAGGTTATGCGCTCTCGTGCTTCCCCGCTAAATTTAGCGGGGAAACCGTTCCGCTAAATTCAGCGAATAAATTGTATCCTCGTGACGTCACAAGTTACGTCACATGCGACGTCACACGTGCCGTCACACGTGACGTCATGAGGGTAAATTAGCAGGAATATTTTTTCAGCCAAGTTTAGTGGAAAAAGTTTTTCTCTAAATTTAGCGGGAATATTGGAAATGTTAGATGGTTGTGACGTATAGAAGGGTGGTGAGCTGGGCTAGTTGGTACGGGTTCAACATGACTAAAATCAGCGACCATCGCCAGGAAACTGTTGAAGAAAACAAAAGAAGGAAAGAGAGGAAAGACGTGTGACGTGACGTCATACGTCACGTGTTTCTTATAATAGCGCAACGTTACTTGATTACCTCAGTGGTGGAACTCCCGCGGAGGGGGGTACCCCCCCTCACTCACTTCAATCCGCCTGGGGTCGTTCGAAGTGCCATCTTCATTTTCATTTTATAACTGTGCGTTCCAAAAAGCACAGCTGAAGCGCCAAATGGCGATCACAACGCCGCCATTTCTCCCGCAGCGGTCACTCGAGGAACTGCACGTGACATCTATTTTGGCTTCAATCGGCCATTTCGGAGCCGAAACAGATACAGTGGAAGAGGTTACAGGGGCGCAACCCCCGTATCCCCAGCGGACGCGCCTCGGAATACCACCAAAGTTAAGATGCGCCTAGGTCGGGACACGCTACCTGAAATCACCGCTGAGGCATGGTTGTATAAAAACAAGATTAATTGTGCTGAAAACCTTGCAAACTAAAAAATTTTAGAAAACATCACGCGCCCCCCATTTTGTACTAAACTCCAATAAACGTTACTACAAAAAGAGTTTTTTCCGTTGGTTTTCACGCGTCTAGTAACGTTGAAACGAGCGTATCCCGATTCAGTTACCAAAGCAGCCGTCCGGCGGCGCGTCGAGCGACTCCGGGCGAGTCGTGGTGAGTGAGGGGGGGTATTGTTCGTGCATGCAGCGTCTATGAGCAGTTCCGTAACTGAGCTAATCTAATAACGTTGTAATAACGTCAGATGTGACGTCACGTATGACGTCATGAGGGTTATCCTGACGTACCTTCGTGGGGGAAATCCTCGTGACCTAATTCTCGTGAGGGTAACCCTGGTAATCCTCGTGAGGGTAAGCCTCGTGAACCTCGTCAGGGTAACGTTCATGACCCTCGCGATGGTAACCCTCGTAACCCTCGTGACTCTCGTGAGGGTTACGTTCGTGCGGGTAACCGTCGTGACCCTCGCAAGGGTAACCCTCGTAACCCTCGTGAGGGTAACCCTCGTAACCCTCACGAGGGTAACCCTCGTTACGTCACACTTGACGTCACATGTTACGTCATCATGAGAAACGTCCCATAATACAACGCGCAGTTACGCCGACGGCGACGCCGCTCAAGCCGGAAACGGCGCCTAATGGCTCGTTCCCACTTGCGAAATACGCACTCGCCACCAACTGGATTCTCTCGCCGACAAAACGTTCGGGCCGTTCACATTTGTTGCCTCTTGCGGAGTGCGCGCCGCGAGCGTCTCGCAGTTTCCCGAGCAGACGAGAGCTGACGAGAGCTCTCAAACCTCCTCCTTGCCCGCGCGCTTCTCGTCGCCATCGTCGCCAGCTCGCCAGCGGGGATCTGACGTCAGCAAGCGCCACTTCCCCCGTGCTTTCTGATTGGCTTGCGGCGAGCGGAAACTTTCGTCTGGCGTTGAAATTTGGTCCCAGAACAATCTTGCTCTCCGCCAGAAATTCTGCCTGCTTTCGTCGCCGGGCGTCAGAATTCTCGCGGATGCGGCCGCCGGTTCGCAAGTGTGAACGAGGCATAAGAGCTGCGCTCTAAACGTACATGGAATTGACGTAGAGGAAGAGAGGAACGTATTCTAGCGATACACGCACGGCGTTTCTGCCTTTGACGCCTCTACGTCATCGCGAACCTGACGCCTGTCACCTGTACAACCGACGTCCAGAGTCAACCCCATGCAAGCGGAAGGAGCTACGCAGTCCACAAGGCGACTTTACGCGCGGAATACGGGGTATGGTTTACCAGGATGCTACTTCAACCTACTCTTTCCTTTAAAGGAAACCTTATGCCTTCCAAGGAAGCTGCTAAAGGAAGTGCCACATAGGCAGAGATGTCAAAATTTGCAGGTTTTCTAGTTCCAAGTCCCCGCAGGGTCGCCTACACATTAGGTGTTAGGTGCTTAATGGGTGGCATCACCACAGACCCCAGTCGCGTGGGCCCCCTATACCCACACGCAGGGGGCACCTGCTTTAGTAGGAGTTTGGTGAGTGGCGTCTTCACGAATCTCGAGTCATGTGGGTTAACCCGCCCAGGCCTGGCTGTGCGTGGCTTAAACCGCGCCCGGGGAAAGTAGGATTTTGGGGGTTGAGGTAATTCCGGGATACATTTGAACCCTTCGGGGCCGCTCGGGTGAGGCACAACCACATCGGCCCCATGCTTCTCGCAGAGATGGGTGTCCTGGCGTGCCCCCACCAGGATGATTCAGTCAGTCACCTTTTCTACCGTCTTCTTTCTTCTATCACTTTTACTTCCACCTCTTTTTCTTTTCTTCTAGACTCTTTTCCCTCCTCTTTCACCTTCTTAGGCAGCTAGGGCAAACCTTGGGTGGAGGCAGGTCCTGTCCTGTAACCACGCTTGGGTATCGAGCCTTGGCAGCACTGGTTGTAAATTATGTCAGATAAGCCATTCTTGCTATGACACATGTCGTACCCCCCTGTTGAGCTCCGTCGGGGGCGGTGCACCCAGGCAGAAAATCTTCCTTTCATCTTTTATTGGTCCTTATTTACAACCTCCCGACCGGCCTCTGACAAGAGATCTCACCGAAGTCCTTGAAGTTGCTACCATCTTTTCAAATTTTTAACGTTTCTGATCCCTCACTTTGAGGGCGAAAAACCTCGCGCAAAACTTTCACTCTTTTTGGTGTCCAAAGTGCATGAAGATGCTGTTGGGGTAAACTTCAGCTCCCAAAATAAGGCTTCGACGACCTTCTTGTTGAAATAATTATAATGAAAAAAGTAAGTCACCCCCAGCACTGAACTCAATTAAGGACACAAGGGCAGTGTGATCCATGTGGGCAACCTAGGGATCCAAAGCGTTCTACCAAGTGGCGCGCAAGACAAATTGTCCGCAGTCATTTCCTCCGCAAAGAAGCCAACTACACTTGGCCAAGCGAGCGGTGCTCCGCCGCTGATAGAAAGCCATTGCAGCGGATATGCGGGGGCTCTTGGGATTGCGGCGCGAACGATGACAGTGAATAAATTACTACGTGTTGTTTAACCGGAGCGTTGTGTCATCCTCCGAGACGGGTAGGAGCAAGGAAATCCTGACACTGGCGCCCAGACGCGAAATGCTGCTCGTTTGGGAGGATGTCCGCAAACTGGGTTTGCTTTTGCTTTCTACGTAGTAATTTTTGCGTTTCTGAGTTTGCCTGAATTTGCGGCGAGTTTTGTATTCGAATTCTCTCAAGCGAAGTGAACTGCCTTCGGAACCTCTAACTACTACAGGATGTCGTCTACGTAGGGCGACGACTAAAACATGAATTGTTACGGCGATTTTACGCTCGGCACACTCGCGGATTGCGACGCCAGCGACATAAAACCAAACGCTTAGCCATCGTGCTTGAGCCACTGTCCAATACAACCGTCTGTGAACGTCTGTTGATGTGCGGTGATAAGCGACCGAGAGGAATTACTCGTGTAGACTCGTGTCGGCTTGCCGCTCCTTGCGCCACATTTCGGTCAGCCGGGCTAGGCGCTGCTTCCTCTCCTCTCTCTCGTTCGCCCGCCTTGCACGCTTAGCAGCGGCATCCGCTGCCTGATGCTGCTGAAAGTTCAGACTCGATCCAGCATCTGCGCGCGCATTGGCTTCCGCCCTGCGACGTCACCCCCCTTTGACCCTCACTACTTCTTTCTACGCGGAGCGTATCCTTTAGACTATTTTGTCCGCAGAAAGACACCGTCAGCTTTTGCCTGTCATGTGGGTACTAATGCCCATGCATTAAATCTTCGCCCCCAAAATAGGGTGATTAATATTAGCCACAAGAAAAACCCATCGAGGAAGCCGTGGAAACCCAAAATAAATAATCAGTAACTTTGTTCTGCATCTGTCAATGCTGGGTCTGTTGCTACATTGAACATTTAACATGTTGTTTTATACTTGTGGTCAGTTGGGTAAGGTGGTATCAGGTGAACTTCTGTATTTCTTTCGACAGTGAGATAGAGGCAAACAGTCGTATTAAGCACTTGACTCGACACCATCGCCAAATTACTCATCTGGTTTTCTGGATGCAACGAATTGCCAATAGGAAAGCAGTTGCGTGATTGGCATGCATACTTATGGTGGCAATCCAGAGGCGAGAAGCAGAATGTCAAAGATGGCGACGGAACCTTCGGAATACAGGAGCGGAATTCAAGCTACAAGAGCCGGGCGCTTTAACATCGCCAGTGACATGGGACCTGGAGGTGTTGAATACTAGATGCGTAGTGGTTGCTCACGTTTGGGTTACCCAATGAAGTATTCATTGCGGAACACTATTAGCACAAACCATTTGGTAATTAAAACAAAAAAAATTGATTTAGACAGAATATTGGGCATCATTCTTTACAGCTTAAGGGAGCACTAGGAGAGCGCTTTCCATAGCATAGTAGTTTTTATAAGAGCCCTTAGATATTACAAGTAAAACATAAAAATACCGGCGATCGCATGTTCGTGCTATTAGCGTCACAGAGTGTACAACAATAATACTAATTTATTAAGGTACTTACATCAACAAAGGTACAATTAGACTAAATTGGTCTAATGCACATACACCCTCGAGAAAAGCTTCCCTTGCTCTTCCTCGTTTTGGGTGATCTGTCCCTAAATGTTATTTGCGTAGAAGACACATTTACTTAAAGTACAAAACTTATATGGCCACTACTGCTCATGACGTCGGTAGGATGTATAATGTGCCTGTTGCGCGGTGCTCACACGGTACTGTCGCCAGCTTAGTCTATATGTTTGTCTGCCTAGCGATACATCTCACTCTTGGCTCTAACAAATACTCACAAACAATAGTACATTGTTGTGGCCGGAACTGTTTTAACATTACACTTTCGCAATGAAGGCTATCCCAGGCTCGTCTTGAGTCATTCTGTGACGTTCATTTAGGTAGCCTCAGATGTTACTGCTAGGGCTTCGGCATCTGCTGATCCCAATTCCTCTTTTAATAACATCTGCTTGTAAAGGTTAAATGACCAGATGCCAGAGATGTTCCCCTATATCAGCATTCTATCCAACATAGTATAAGAAGTACGATTAGTTGTCTGGCATGAATGAAAGAACCAGTACACAGTGCATTCATGAGCTTACTTTCAATCAAGCGAGTGAAGTTTAATCTTCCTCGAAATTACGTACACCCGCATTCACTCACGCCAGAGAAGCACACATTGAGGCCGTGACGCCACCAGGGGCTCAGCGTGGAGGCATTTTGAGTTCGCGTGTTCGCGCCGATGATCGCACTTAGGCTTGTTTCGCTAGTTATGCAGTTTTAGCAGTTTTTGTACTGGCCGCACCGGCTGCACGGCTGCACAGTCCGCACCAGCGCAGCCCCTATGGCCATCACGGCTATCACGCTATATTACTCATTTTGACACCCACAACAATAAAATTGTAAAATGTTTGTGATATGTTTTCAAAACTTAAGACTTGTCAAAAGATTTTGTATGGACTTCAAATTTATGAACTGTAGAGCAAAACGTTCCAGTCACGTGACATTTTATTTTAAAAGTACATAAATTCAATTGATTTTATTTCTATACGTTTTGTACTTTAAATGACGATATATTATCCGTTTCATGACCACTTTTATTACATTTTTTTTTAAGCCACGTGAGATTTTGCTTGGATATAGCCATATCCTCCCTCTACTTGGCTACATCCCCGCAAGAGGACGTAGCCTCAGCTAATTGGTTTTAACTTCAGTCTTCTAACCTCACAGAATATTGTCGGATCTATTGTTTTGAATAAAATTTCTTGCTATTACTGCTCCGTTTGGACTTAAGTTTACCCACCACACTAGGCATATCAGAATTAGTAATAAAAACACAGTAGTGAAACAAATTAGCCAGCTCTGCGTTAGGTGATGTCATGAAGGGTGAAACCATCGCCCAGCTTAAAGTTTCGTACCTCGACCCCTCTCAACGCCTATTCGACACCTAGATCACGACAACACCTTTTCCTTATCCCCCCCTCCGTGCAATGTGAAACGACCACTGCACGTGCGCGACCGACAGCTGCAGTCTGCCAGGCGACACGCACAGATTGGATTTGCTTGTGAGATTAGCCGAGTGCCCAATATGGGTCTCAAAGTTTAGTGAATCCTCAAGACCATTTCCTCTGCATGCGGGATAAATGAGAGATGCATATGCATTCGCCTTTCCCAAAAGATTCCAGGGGTAAGATGGCCGCGCCAACCGCGACCGCATGGGAATGTTGAAGTTCGCCCTGCGGAATTACTCTATCGCAAAGGTGCCAACAGCTAAGTACAACGTGAGATTTTAATTCGCTTGGAGTGTTAGGGTGCTCTCCTCTCTTGACTACCAGGCTTAAGAATACTATCCAAATAAGGTGATGGATAAGATAAGGTCGTGCAGCAAAACTCTTAGGAGAAAACTAGTAGCTGGTTTATGTGCAAGACCAGAGGTGGCCAAAATACTCATTTAATGTTATTCAATTACGTTAGGCAAATATTTTTTTTAAAAACGACTGAAATGTAATTAAATTACATTACAAATTACCACTAAACGAAAGTAATAAACTACAATGTACCATATAAAAGTAATTAAATTACTTTCAAATTACTGTTTATATATTTTAAAGGAGGAGCTAAACAAATAGGAAGAACGCACTCTGCTCTGCATTTGCAAAGTAACAACTGTCAACTCCACTCCAAGCTAGTGGGCAAAATCAAACGCGAATAAGACGAACCAACATTTATTTATTTACCATTTTATTTTGGGGTGGTAGGGACAACAGGTGTATGAAAACACGTGACCCATGTCGCGTACCCCATACAGGTTTCACAGTGTCACAGCTCTTACAAGGAACACACAGTATGTAAACAAATAAATTCCAAAAAATAGCAAGAAATATGTACATTTCTAACACAATGAAATGACTTGCAGCATTTCTACTCAACATGCCCTCCCAAACCAAACCGACTGACCTTGCATCTGTCTGTGCTGTGGGTTAACGTTTTTCCGAAATATCTACTGCGCACGCTGTCGATCCAGGGATGCGTCTGGGTTCGGAATTGCATTGCTATTGATTATTCTTGTGTGCTGTGTTTTCTTTATGTGAACTTCGGGGCAAGATAATCTTCAATAGGGACAAAGACCATGTTTGGGGAAGCCTATTCTTGGCCACAGCAGCACAAACCCAGCAGGGTTTAGGTGGAACGACCCTCTAGTCCGACTTAGAGTGCCTTCAAGCGACGCGCATATGAAGGCACCTAGTTCCACCGTCAGATGAGCCAGCGGCCAGAACCGAAAACCGCATTTGGCGTTTCTTTTCCGTTTTTTTTAAAGAAGCGTTATGTTTTGTTTTGTTTTTTTTTGTTTTTTTTATGGAGTAACTTTTTTATCATTTCCGGGCAAATAATAATAATAAAAAACATGCCTGAAATATGCAAGATGTAGTTACTCTCAAAATATTTTAATTACTCTAATTTAATTACAGTAATTTCAATACTGCCATCATTGCGCCAAACCAACAAAGAAGATTCTGGACGCCCCAGAGATAGACCGAGGCTTAATTTCGGCCATTTGTTACTTTTTAAAGCGCACTAAACGTTCCACTTTCTGACTCATGTACTAAAATAAGCGCATAAGTGCAAAACTGGGGGCGTTTCCGCTTGAATTTGATTCGCGAAATAAGGACTCGTTGGACCGACACTAGACTCGAAGCTACTGAGGCAGTCAGAGATTTTTCCGAGGGGAGGTAAACATTATGGAATTTTTTTCTTCATCAAATTATCAGGACTATGTTTTCTAGGGGCGGCGCGGCGCCTTTATGCTTTTCAAAATAAAGTTGACCATGGAAATTCTTATGTCATAAGTGCGAGTTCATGCATTTCAACATATTGTGTCAGATACTGGTGCATGACAAATAACAAAGAGAAACACTAGTTCTATTTGGTAGGCTAAGGTTGTGTGTGTTGATCTACGTCTTTCTCATTATACATACAGAAAATTGTGGCTGAAGCCTAAAACTTTACGCAGCTGTACAACATTGCATTGCGCTAGGTTTCCATATTATTTTTTTTAAAAAAGCTGAATATTATTTTGATATTTGTGACAGTACATAGTCTTTAGAAATATGAAAGACCGCGGCTCGGGTAGGGGCGTTGCGCTTGTTTTGTACAGTCCTGTATAGCTCCGAGGGGAGTGAAACTCAATAACGCAGACAGATTGAATCGGCAAGCACAGACAAATCACCTCCCCTTCATCCGGAACGACATGGAAGTGCCCGAAGCGCTATCAGCGCACCCCCCCCCCCCCCCCTGCCACCATGTCGGCAACGCGCTCCGAGTTAGTATTTTGTATTATTGGATACTGTAGCTCTGTTCAAGTCAAACGTAGCGTTGTCAACGGCTATTGTAGCGAGAGTAAGAACACACGCACATGGAAAAAGTTACTCTCATTACGTTTTTTCAAACACAAAATTTGTTTATACTTTCATCTACATCTCAAGACCGTTAGGCTTCTGCGTCACTTTCTAATGTTACATATTACACATACCTAATGTGTCTCAGCCCACAGGACCCATGCGGACATATGGGTTATGGCAGATGAAGTCACGTGGGTTATGACCAATCAAGTCACGTGATTCGATGACGCACGTGACAGCATGGTTTCGCGTTACGTCACTATGTTACATGACCTCCTGACGTCACTTGACGTAACTCACACTCCCACCATGCACCCAACTCATTTGCAACACATCTTGTGCGTTTGTGAGTTACCACCTGAGATCATTGCATGAGGACGCTTGTAGTATTTGATCAAGTGGATGCCAGTCATTGCTTTTCAATTGAAGAACCTAGTCCTCCGTGATTTTTTTTTTCCTCACGCAAGGTAAATGGCGACCCCTATTTGTATTCTAATTGAACTCAAGAGTTTTGGTATCTTTTCGGTTCCGTTCACAAGTTACCTGTTACATATTTTTAGACCAAACCTCCGCAGTCACGCAGCCCAATACCAGATTACACTAGCATTTTTCGCCTCTAGCCTTTACTAAAAAAATTATCTGACATGGTCAGGGTATCTACCGAGTTCACGCTCATGCGAACATTTCCGACGAAAGATGATGAAATCTTTACACTCATTTATATATTACAATGCGTTTGATACGCGTCTTACTCTAGAGGCTCTGGGATTTATTTTCCATATTTTTCTGTCATTAAAAATTGGACTAGAAAAAAAAGGAGTGTAAACCTTCGGAATTTTATATCTGCGTCAAAATTGCGATCTCTTCGCGCACTCTCTGGTCTGCTGAAAATACACCCTGGAACACACAAATAAATAAAGGACACTCGCGGTATTGTTTGCTGGATTTTGGGCTTGGGGCCCGAAAGGAGGTCGTCCTGTCGTCAGGAATATACCTAATGGCTCGGTGTGTGGCTTCTTCTTATATGTCGCTGCTTACTTTTTGGTTTTCTGTTTGTAGGTTGGCATTAGCGTACGTGAGTTACGCTGCGGGGGGCCCCGGCAGACTCGGATAATCTCGAAGGAACCCTTTCGGCCAAATGAAACTTGGGGCTCGCTGAATTGATCGCCGCACAGTCCGTGGTTCAATGCGACAAAGTGCGGCGTTTTCCTTCCCGATGATTCGGCGCCCTCGGAACTGTTCCACTTCGATTCAATCCTTACCAGGGAAAATATATTTTTTTTTCCACAGAGACCACTATAGTAATTAATCTCCTTGAAACAAACTACACAGGGACATTATTATCTTTGCCTGGTTTCTGCCGATGGACATTGCTTGACCTTCAGCATAAATCGAAGGACGTTTGTCTGCTCTGCAAAATTTTAGCTTTTGAAACGTGTACCGTGAAATATACAGTTGTAGGGGGATCTCAAAACATTACTTCAAATGTCCTATACGTATTCATGCGAAAATTTGAACACCCTCGTTGAAATGTAGAGCTGAGATCTTGCGCCAGTCAATCATTTGTCATTACGGAACCAAACTTTTTTAAATCACTTAAAAGGACATTGAAATATAAATATTCTATGGTTTATAGAAACAGTAATTTGAGAGATGAAACTGGCGCATATCTAGAGCGCCTCCAAGTCTCCGTAATTTAAAAGCGTATGGAAGTCTTTCTTTCTATTCATGGTGAATTGATTTACTTTTCAGAATTATTTTTTGTGTTTAGAATCCGTGAGCACAGTTAATTGGGTTTCCCGCGCGGATATGAGCGACAAGTTCTGTCTTACGCAAGAACTCATATGAAGCATGAATCACCCGGGATAATTACCTCACAATTCCGCTTTCCAACAAACGTAAATAAATGTCCAACCTTTGTGTTACCTGTAGAAGAAAAAAAAACAATATAAAAAGGCGCTGACGGCTTGCTTAAAAAATATGTTTATGAAACTCAATTGAATCAAGAGTTTTTAAGTGTTGAGAGTGAGCCGAATGGCACGTAAATAACAACCGCTGGAATAAAATTCTGCACTTTCCTGCCATATGTTTTCCAAAATGCAGCCTGACATAACATGTTTGGCGACCTAGTACTGTTCCTGCCTACTTTGAATGGCGATGTCCTGATCGTTTTAATTTTATTCCCCTCCCTATTGCAAAAACACTGCGGCCCACCCACATACTAGGGTGCTCGGGGCCTGACGGTTTATTACAAAACTCACTGATCCCATATGCTTTCTTTGGTATAAAAAAGTCTAGTGAGCATTATTCTATTGTTTCTTCTCGACAGCTTAAAATGACCAATCGCTAATACACCAAGATGACACTTGAGAGGAGACACACACCCCGGCTGAATTGAATTTGGTACTCTGCATGATGAAAAAAGTAAAGTAGACACATAATGAATTCCCTTATTGCCAAGAGGCATGAGCTAATAGAAAGGTGCAGGCGGTGTAGAAGTTCAACGTTTCAGTAAGGCAATTGAAGTTATTAGAAACAAATCATATGCTTTTACAAACACAATATAAATATACAATGGAGGTTATAAGGTTTGTTAATTTATTCACCTTTATTTTTGGTTAAATAGTGTTATGCCATTCGTCAGCTAAACCGGACGAAAATGCTGTTTGCGAATGTTTTTATTTTTATGTAAGTTTTTCCTCTAACTGGTGAACGTCAAGAGGCGTTGTTACAATAGTCTATCTCTAAAAAGAAAACATCAAGAGGCGATTTTCAAAATGTGTTATACTAGATGTTTGGCTCGAGAGCCGCATTACCGCTCCCTACTAAAATAATTGTTCAACTAATATTTCAACAAAGGAGCGTCAGCTTAAAAGAGGACACCATTCATAACTACAAGCACGGATCTATCTTCAAATTAAAAAAAAAATACATTCCTTTGACAGGTTTTGAGAAAACGAAATATAGTGGCTCTCTTCAAATGCTTGATTTTGTGTGCAATGATACCGTTCGGAAAGACCGTCAGACTATTTGTGATGTCCGATCTAAAATTTATAATAGTTCATCAAATTTTAATGGCCCATCAGGCCTTCTTAATGGTCCCTCACACCTACCTAATGGCCAATCACACATACTTGAGGGCCCATCAGAACTTCATGATGGCCCGTGTCATGGCAGATGTCAGACATTGAAAGATGTCTGACATCTGCATCTGCATCTGCACCATGACACCTGGTGGCAGATGTCATGACATTGAAAGAGCTGTGCAATAATATTCAATTGGAATGCATTTCACTTTTCACGAGTTTAGTGGCATTAGTGGCACCCAAGTTCACTCGTACACGACGCCACTGACGGAGATAACGTTTTGTAGCAGTGTAATTTGAAGAATGAAAGTGAGCATTTTCTGTCAGCCTCTCCTTCGCAAAACTTGATGACTTAGGGTGGAGGTTGCAGTGTCGGCATGCCCCCAGTGATAATATTTGAAAGGGGCTCATAGATTGAACCTGAGCATTGCGTGAGCATTAGATTTGGTCTCGTGATAATCAATTGCTCGACAAGCATTCATTCAAATAGCGGCTTGTGTACAATTGTGGCAGTGACGGCAATATCCGAACCATAACAATGTCTGCATTTCAGCGCATGTACTGCTCCTTGCCAACCTCAGCGCGTGGCTATGATCAACATGGCGGCATATAATTGGCTCTAGACGGCGTGGCCACTTGTTTTGGTTGCGACTCGAGGGGTTGAATGCTGCTTTTTTTATTGTTTTCTGCGGCGTTTATTGCGTGTTGAGAAAAACGAACGCCTGCTTCATTGTAAATAAGCGTCTAGGATTCGTCCTAAGCGGTATTTGCACGAAGTACAAACATTTTTTGCAACGCCCCTTTAAAGGCTTCTGATTGTGTTCGATACACAATCAAAACGGGTCTGTTGGTAACTCACAGACCGTTGAAACGCTTTTGGTGGTGGGTGGCGAACCATGGAAAGATTTTGATGTCAACCGGGTGAGACCATTCGGATATTCCAGTGGACCGTGATAGTCTTAAAAAGGCTGATGGTGCTTCTCATGACATTCTTCGGTGGTGAGAAGAACCAGACTATATTCGGGACGTTCGAGCAGTAGACAAGAGGGGTCTCTCTGCCACTGCTCGAAACTCACCTCGTCACGAGGATCTCACATTGTCGAGCAAGCGTGAATTACATCTGGTATGAAAAGATGATACCGATGTGGTTCCATAGCAGTGTTCAATCCGTAATATTACGCCTTAAACGTTGTCCCAGAATACTTGAAACGTCACAAAGGCACTCTCTTAGGGAGCCAGGTATGTGTTTGAAAATGTAGTTTTGTTCTAAATTTTGTCCCGGTTTATTAGTGATGGGCTTCGTTAATCATTTTTCGTATACCGAGCAGATCGCATGATTACGACTCAAGAGTCAAAGGTGACAAAAATGAAAGCCGTTTACAACTCTCTGTAACGCCGAATTAGAGCGCAGCTCTTAAGGAGGAGGGGAAGGCAACGGGGGGGGGGGGAGTCACGTGACCAGGGGGGTCACGAGACCTCGGGGGGGGGGGGGGGGTCACGTGACCTCAAGGGGGGCGGGGAAAATTTTCTGCTAGATTTAGCGGGGAAAATTTTCCGCTAAACTTAGCGGGGAAAATTTTCCGCTAAATTTAGCAGGGAAAATTTTCCGCTAGCTTTAGTAGGAGAAAATTTTCCGCTAAAGTTAACGGTGAAACGTTTCCGCTAGATTTAGCGGGGAAAATATTCCGCTAAATTTAGCGGGGAAATTTACCCATCATGCACCGCGCGGTTACGCCGACGGCGACCGCAACGCCGACGCCGCTCGAGCCGGAAACGGGCGCCTAAGAGCTGCGCTCTAAAACGCACTTTGTCTGATCGAAAATTGTATTGTAAGCAGAACATGTATTGTAAACTAAATGTTTACGACAAAAAAAAAAGGTTTACAGGGGCGCGAATGCTGTCGAGGGTTACCGCATTCTTGGCACAACGATGCTTATCCAGTCACACCGTACATCCACCGCCTTTCCAACGGACTCAAGAAAGACGCCTCGAGATACAATGTGAATGTTGTTTTTTACGCCCGCCACAAGCTCAGCTCAGTGTGCTCCGCAGTCAACAAACGCGCGAGAAAATACGATCATACGTCTCATAGTGGCTGCAGCATCAAACACGGAAGGCAGTTTGTCGCCTGCGTAGAGGCCTGGTCTGCAAGATTCCATTTTCCTGGGGGTGTGCGTACATAGGACAGACTGGGCGTTGCCTCAACATACGACTACGGGAACACCACAGTTCTATGAAGGAACCGTTCACACACATCTCGCAATGCATTGCCGGGATTGCGGATGCCAACCCCTTTTTACCAAAGCGACAGTGATGTTCCGACATAACCACAAACTACCCCGAGAAATGATGGACACGTATCACATAACACAAAACGGATTCTTGTGTGTGAGCCATCCCACAGTAACTTTGATGAGCATTCAGATCGGCTTTCTGGATCTCGGATAACTTGGCCGGTTTCGTGTTGAGTGAGAAAAGAAGCGCCAGGGCCACGGAGTGGCATGCCTGGACGAGCAGCCGCAGCATCATATGTATTTTCTTTTCAATAGAATCAGTTGCTAGTTCAGCCCTTGTCCTGTGTTTTCTCCTCTGTCTGTTCTTCTGTCCTTGTCCCAGTCGCGCTGTAAGTTATGATGCTTATAAATTGCACGCAGTCCCACGACGCCGCCATGCCCTGCATGAACGATGGAAACAGAGTGTAGATAATCACGCAACAGGGCACCGATAAAATTTCGTGTTGAGCGGTCTCGAATTTAGCGAATGGATTAAGCACATTTTCTCTCCTTTTTTGTAGCGTGAGCTACACTGGCCGAGGTTGAGCAGTTTCGCGTGGCTCGCATAATGAGCCGTGCTCCGTGCTGCGCAAGCGCGAGGAGCAGTGACGTCACACGGCGCACAGCCGGCGCGCCGGAGCCGCCGCCGCCGTGGGCTCCGCCGCCACCGCGCGCGCCTCGCCGGTCTGCGCAAGCGCGAGGAGCAGTCACGTCACACGGCGCACAGCTGGCGCGCCGGAGCCGCCGCCGCCACGGGCTCCGCCGCCCCCGCGCGAGCCTCGCCGGTCTGCACATTCCAGAGGAGTGACGTCATAGCCGTGGCAGACGCACTGGAGCCGCCGCGTGCCCAGCTGTGCGCCTCTATTGCGCAGTAGCCAAGTCTGACGCTGCACCGGAGCCGCTTGATAGCGCTTCTCATTTTGTGCGCATAAGCTCACGCTACGTATATCCTGGCGTAGCCAAGCTAAGCCACCGCAATTTTTTTTTTTTTTTTTTTGCGGTTGAATGATTTAGCTATCATTTATTTGGTAAACAGGAATGCTACAATGACATCGCTAAAATACACACTTTGTTTTCTGGTTTCCACAAGGATTTCGGAATGCTTTGCAATGGTTCCAATGTTCCCCCTTTTAATAATAATGGGCACAAAATAAAGTTTATATTTGCCTGTAATTCATCTTTGTCACCTGCAGGTTTAGGTGTGGTAAGAAATGCATACCGGCCATCAGTCCAACAGACCGTCAAACCATTAGGACCCCAGACCACTAAACCACGACCACCAGTGTCCTAAAATTCAACAAATCATCAGCCGAATGAAACAAAAAAAAAATCAGATGATCCCTTTTGATAGGCATGGTGCATCCGACATACTAAAATGTAACATAACACCATGTACAGACCGAGAAAGGAGAGGATATAGGAAGTGTTTTGTTGAAAATACCCACTCATGCCGCAAATCAAGTTTTTCGCAAAATAATATTGTGTAGAAGATTGGGCCGAAGGCGGGCTACGAGTTCATACACATTGTTTTAAATATAGTCCAAACTGAGGTGGAATGGGTAAATTTAGAAGTTCGAAGATGAGACACATCCTTATGTCAACGCTTTTAGCAAGGAATTATTGTTCGGCAATATTTGTACATTAACACACAAACACAAACACACAAACACACGGAGAAATCAGGAAGATAGTTGCCGCCAACGGGGCTGAAGATGAGCTCTACAGCATTGCCAAACTCAACAGCAGTCAACACCTCATGATGTCGTGTACAGGAAATGGGTTCTTGCAGTAGCGTGGTGTCAATCCGCCATATATCGCTGCTGGAGGAAAGGGGGCGGGGGATATAAACTGATATAGACCTTTGCGAAAATCGCCTTCTGAGCTCTGTCATCTTTTTCTGCTGAGATGTGGATCGCCTTCTGAGCTTTTGCTTTGCTGTGCGGTATATGGGACGCTGCGCATGCGTCCACAGTTCAGTGACTCATCATTTTTTGCTCGGGTGATTAGAGATGCAAAGGTCTCTACTCCGTTTCACATTAAGTCCAACCGCAACCAACGCAGCGACTCAATAAAGCCAGTCATGAAGCGCAAAAATTGCATCGTCGCGGCGCATGTCGTCTTTGTGCCTTGGCTACGACCGGCTGAGTCAATCACGCACAAAAGAAAACGCGTGAGATCACGCCGCATTCGCTGTTTCTGACTAGTTTAGCTGGTGATAGCGATCGCACAAAACCTAAGAGTATAGCTGCCATACCCTTCGTGAGTCTCGCTTCTAGTCGTTGAGAAGCCTCTGTCTGGCGAATCCCTACAGTGTGGGCCGTCTGCGGCTCCGGATGGTTACTCCAAGCTTGGTGGAAGACCAGGGAGATGTCTTAACGGCGCCGTCTTGCCGTGAAGCAAGTCTGTCGAAGATTCGTTCCAATATCTGACAAACACATGAGAGGAGCTGGAGGAGCCGTCCTTAATCGTGGACACATTTTGAAGGATGCGGGGTGCCCGAACGCACCTGCGCGATGAGCTACAACTCTATAGTGCTCCGCCTGGAGATGCGCGAAGCAGGAGCGGAATTTCGACCGTCTTTTTGGCTTTATGTCAAGACCTCTCTTTTCTTTGACCCTGACTTCACCAATAATGACGGAAATTAAGGCGTCGAAAGACGTGAATAACATACGCCATATTATCAGTGTAAATTACGGTGACTTGTGGCCGGCAGCTAAGAATATACGACCCGTGATGACGAAATAAAAAATAAATTGAAGGAAGGCTGGGCTCGCTTGCGGCACATGGTGTACGATGTTCGCTAGCACCACTGCTCAGTTGTCTTCAACTTCGTTTGCGCGGAAATATGCCAGCTGCGGTATTTATGATTTTAGAATATCGTAATTCGTGTGATTTTTAAGTGTATATTTTAAAAGTATCTGTTCTAGTTTCATGCGTGACGACATTCCAGCTCGGACAAAATAAGAAGGTCGTCTATGTATATGCAACCGAAAGTTAGTCAGCCTCATTGGGTGTCTCGTGTTGCAGCTGTAGGTAAGAAATGTAGCCAGTGCAGTACAACCTCTAGCCTGGGGTCCTTAACGTGCACCTCGGAGAAGTGAAATAGGACCGCTTGCCGCTAGAAGAAAAGAACCGCAGCTTTTAAGAGCTGCATACTGAATAAATCACCATTACTACACAACACTAAGAATCAACAAAAGTCAGCTGAAATAAAACGACGCTTGTACGCAAATTATATTTTCATTTCAATGCTAGTAATATCATAGATAATATGTAAAGCTGAACGAAAACTTCATATTTTTTTTTACCGTGCAGTGCAGTTGCAGATGATACACAGAGCCTGTCATGAGCATGTGCTACGTTCGCATGACGATGGTCGTGGTTGAATCAAAAGAAAGATGAAGAGAAATAAACAGTTTCATGTGGAAGGTGAACGAGTGGGCACGAAAAAGGATTCTAAGCCTGCTGATGCATCAGCAGGCTTCACCGTCCGTCGCGGGCCATGGCCCCCGACGGACGATGGCGGGCAGAGCTCCGAGCAGATAAACCAGCCACAAAGCTCGTCAAAAGGCACCCATTCAGTGATGAACCTCGACATGACTGTCTGTTCATCACATTTCATCACATCACATCATCATCACGTCCGGCGTCCACGTTCCGGAGGCCGCCGAGGCGGAAAAAGTAATTGTACTAAAGGGAAAAACCAGAGTGGGAGTGATAATAACCCTGCTCTCATTTGATTAGTTTCCTTTTATTCTTCCTTTTGATTACCGTAATTTGTCTTAATACTTGTTTTTTTATGAAATTATGTTATGTTCCTTTTCTGAATACAATTTTTTTTGGTCCTACCATGTTGTCTGTTTGTCGTCTCCATCTCTCTCCCTGATAGATGTGAAAGGTAGAACGTCATATTTTACGTCATGGTAATGATATCATTAGCATTTGAATCGATTTCATTTTCGTTCAGGCTCTTAATTTTCCGATTATTAGACACAAATATAGCGAATAAAAATAGTTATTCGGCAGGCTTTTAATAGCGTTAAAAAAAGTACATTTTACAATATAGTGCAATAGCAAAATCTCAAATCATGGGCTTCGCAGTGTGCGGATTATGTTTGTTCACAGTGCAGTCCCATGATTTTGCATTTTATAATTGCTTCCTAATAGTTAAAAAAATTACTTCACAGCAAATTATGTATATTTTGAATGCATTTGGAACATCGTAGAAAGCACCGAGGATAGACACGGGGGAGCGATGTAGGGAGGAATATTTTTCAGCTGTCACACTTAGGAAAAAAATATTTAACAGTTTTTTATTTCGCGAATTTCCTCATTTCAAAAGGTATGCTGACAAAAATATATTTATTACTGAGACGAGAGACTTCCCCACTTCCACCGCAGTCTTGCAAACCACCGGGGAACGCTCCAAAGAGCGCTATTTGTGCTCATTACAGTCTGTGGTTCCCGGTCTATGTCAACATTATCAAGCTAGTGTAACTTTTATATTAATTTACTGTACTTTGAATAGAAGGTAAACACAGCATAAATATAATTTTTACTTTTTGCGAATGCGTTTTTATTTTTTTGCGATCTGTTTAGAACATCTAAATGCAGTAACCCACCATAAGGTAGTAATAACAAGCTGGGCCTCCATGGTGATAATTTATATGTAATGAAGGCGGAAGTTAAACATCAACTTCGACCGAAATTTCGGGGGGCAACAAAGTTGGCTGCAGGTGTGAACACCAACACCTATTGCTTGCTATCATTGTCTGAATCCACTATACATTTAATAAATCATCTTGAAATGTAGCACTTGCTCTGTGTTGCTGCCCTCGCCCCTTCAGAGTCCGGAATAGTCATTCAGTTTTAGGAAGGAGTGCTATATGGAATGGCCATGAAGTCATAAAATGAAGTGGTGAATGCGACAGTCATTAAGTTTAAATTCAATTGTGCCTAGGTAAGAAAAACCAAAGAAGGTATGTATGGAGGAGAAGACGGACGTGCGGAGCATTTGAATTCCGAAAAATCGGCAAGTTATATAACACAACAGGTATTTACGATTTGTTCTAAACAAGTAAGTATTTTTTTTTGTATCTATAGAAACTTCCCCGCACTATTATGGGCGAGAAATCATTCGACACGGATACTGTAATTGCGTTTCTGGCTGCTTCTAAAGGCAAAAAAAATCACCATGTCAGTCGCTGAGTTCAGAAATGATTAGAAAAAAAAAAAAACTCTTAAATACAAAATTGCCGAGATATTTTATTGTTCGACAAACTATAAGCGAAGGATATTTCGTTTATTCGTGGCAGCTTGCATTATCGTTTTTTTTTAAGTTTTATTTTTACGAGGAAATTCCCGAACTTGATCACGCTATCTTCGATAAAAAAAACGTTTGCTTTCGTTTGCTCACCATTTTTAAAAGGACTAGCTTATTTTGCACGAATATACAAATCTCAGGTTCACCATGAAATGAGCTCAGATGTTGCCGGGGGCTTGGTTTTGATGTATTTTATTAAAAAAAATGTTTTGCGTGAAGTTTTTCTTATGAATCAGTTGGAGTTGTTCTTTCAAAGAGTGAAAATACTTTTTGATGCATATTGATTTGTGTTACTTTTGAGCGTGTGCTTGCCATCGGGATATTTAATTTTCTAAGTGATTTTTATTCTAGGCGCGTAAGAGCGGGTTTCGGAAACGTTTGCGCATTTTGGAGTAGAAAAGGCGGAAGAGTGACAAAATACTATCTCCGTCCTTTTGAGAGAAGTTCAAGTGGAACTAGCTTTTCTGTATAAGCTTGCATTCATGCGTACTCATCACGGTTATAAGTTTGCAATCCTTTTTGCACTCTTCAGATATCCGACCACAGTTTCCCTTGCCAATTTAGTGTCAATGCATCGTGTTTATCTTCTCGAAGCAGGGTGAATGGGACAGTAAACACAAACTTACATACAGAGGCGGAACTCAAAAGAGCTTTATTAGGGTACGTCTGTGTTCTTATGAGGCCATGCGATGATGAAGAAGGATAAACTTCTTGCATTATGTTTGTCTACCGCATTTTCTACGCGACAATGCTCTCGAGTTTTTGTAGGGTATATATGTTGCCTTTATTTAGTGCCTGAAATAATTTTACTACTCAAAGGTTGGTAAGAAAAACGGTTAAAAGGGCCACAAACTTCCACTTAAAATAGTACGCTTACATTCGAACACAGGTTAGCCTTCAGCTCTAATACCGAACGCATAATATCAGAAATACTATGCGTAGTGCAGATATGTAGAGCTATATATGCGCACCAGAACATAATCTTTTCGCGTGCGTAATTCCCTTAGTAAACCGGGCTGTTCCTTGCGAAACTGTGGATATTCGATATAAGCATTACTTCCGGTCGCTTTCGGCTGAAATACCCAGCGGTATCCAATGACCCACACCGTTTATATCAGCGAAACACACAAAGCAGGTTTTTATATTAATAATGAGTGACTAAGGGTCACGAAAACCATTTTTTGTTTTGTTTCATTGAACGACATAAACCGTGTCCTGTAAACGTACAGGCGCATTCACAAAGCAACCGTCAAAGTGAGCGAGTATTCACTTGTTCACTTTGCTCGATATATTTCGTTGACTCGGCCGTTGAGTTTGTTAACACTAATAATCTCACTCTTTGTTATAACTATCCTTCTATCGGATTATTGGCTTACCTTGAAGAAACTGTATTCTAAATATTTATTTCTGACATTGTTGCGACCTGGCTAATCTGGGCTGCAACGCCTAGCGAGCTCTACTCTGTCTCACTGCCCGTAGGTGTGGGTACACTGTTCCATCAACATCGTAGGAGATGTCGGGATGACAGCACGCCACGGCGCTCTAAGCCTATGATGATGTACTCATGGATCAGTGACGCACACACGAATGTTCGTCGAAAAAGCGTATCTGGGTGACTGTCGGAAATTGGAATTTTTATTGCGCCCTTTGTATTCAAAGATTATATGTATATAGTGCAAGAGGCGCAGTACAATTTGACACATTAGGCTATTGGGAAACTAAAGAGTCTAACTAGGATATCAAATTTGAAAGAAAGCTGACTGCTCTCGGCATTTTAGGAATTTTTTTCTGAAACACGTACTATAGTGTTTTGTCGCTTTCGATTGGGCAGCAGTTGGTCCCAATTGATTCCGAATCCACGCGCCAATAATAATAAAAAATAAAACACTTATCATTTTGAAAGTCGTTTTGTTAGCCCCTGTTGACCGACATTGTTAACAAATGTCTCCTCCTGGGGGCACTTTCGCGACACCGGACAAGGATATAAAAGGAAGTTAGCAGATGTCGCGTAATGAGATTATTGATCTCGCTTCAAGCGATACGCCTCAACAGACGGGGGGAATTTGGCCGACCAGAAAATAAAGCTCATTGAAATTTTTCCAGGCAGCACGTACGCCATGCGATCTCCTTTCCTTCGCTTCACTCAACAGCGCGACGCGAATGGAATTAGGAGGGCTCCTGCACCGAGAGCGCGGCAAAGAGCAGGGGAACATTAATTAGAGGGGCTCCGGAAGAATGAGCGGTGAGGCGAACGTTGCGCAGTTAACTCAATATGACAACCTAAGTAGGGAGCTGGAAGAAGCGAAATTCGGGTGGGGGCAATAAAATCGAAATATAAAGTGTTTCTCGGCCTGACTGAAAACGTCCGCAATCGATTCCCTAGATAAAACGTGAGGCATAATGCTTTAAATGTGATCGCACTTTAGTTCGAACAAGTTGAGCGATTAGTCAAACCTTAGGCACTATACATAACTCTTTTTCTCAAGGATATAAATCATGACATCGACTAAATTGATCTTTTTCCTGGGGGGGGGGGGATGTTTTTTAGCATTTGAATATTCTGACTTTTGTCTATGTTGTGCAGGGGAAATTTACCCAGCGCGCTGTGAGTTCCATCCTGGTCATTTTAACGAGTCAAGTGCACTGTTGATAAGACTAAGGCAGTTGATAAGACTAAGCCGGTTCTATGCTTCGATATATTAAAATCAAAAGAAGGTAGAACTCAGCCCGTGTTCGCAACATGAAAGCATTATACAAGGCGGCGGGCATTTGCAAAGTTTAGGTTAGTAGCAAAGTAAGTAATTCAAATTGATATGATGCAATTTATGGGATCCATAAGTTGTTAATATTTACTCACTGTAAGGGTGAGTCGAAACGGAAAATATTACTAGCACTTGTAAATACCAAAGGAAAGAAAAAAAATAAAAATGAAAATGCAACGAACATTCAACCTTTAACAAGCAGCCAAATGCGAAGACGCAGAGAACAGACTTCAGCGGGCAAATGACTTTTTTCTTGGCGTTCCGGATTCAAAATCTGAATCGTAAGAACAACCAAAAGAGAAAGTTTTTGTTGCTTGCCGGAATAAACTCGAACTAACACTAACGCCGCCAATCTTGAGGGTTCACATCGTCTAGGTAATTTCTGTTCTAAAAACAAAACAAATAAAATCACAATGATTAACGTAAAGTTTCGTCGGTACAAAGAGAAAACCACAGTTTTCGCATCGGGTTTGGAGGGTCTCGTTGGCCCCCATCTGGTCGAGAACCAAACGCCGGCGCCTGGAGACTGGCCATCGGTCGCCTCAGCATAGACATTTTCATCCTCCGTCACGTAGGAGCTGCCATCTTGGAATCACGTTACGCGGCCACCATTAGGTTGCTTCAACTTGTTGCACCGCTCTCCCCTCCGCGCCTCGGCGGATGCGATGTATTCGTGTGTTTCGCCGCGTTTCACCGCACTTTCTTGCCTTACTTTGTAAAGCGTTGTCCGATACTCACGCCTACTGACTAATTGCATTGAATCCAAATTTTCACAACTTCTACTGTTCACTTTCTAGCCTGATTTGGCTATTTTTACCGTCGTCGTATACCGAATGGGTGTGAGGATTGTGGGGTTCTTTGTGGAGGTCGGTCTACTAATAATCGCCGCCCGATCGGTATGCGTTTCGGTCGTAACCCAGGGAGTGACATAACACAACAAGAAGGCAGTGAATGGGTTTACTGTACTTCCCGGTTGCCCTTCGTCGAGAGCCGGCATTCCGGGCCCGCCGACCCTTGTTGTCGCCCGTCGATCAGAGCTCGCGTCGGAATCCGTGTCTATATCTGTGGATCGTCCTTCTCACGACAGCGCTACGTAGGCTGGCTGTCCCGGGCTACCATAGTCCGAGTCTCGCTGCGGAAGCACCCCGGGACTGTCATGGCCTTGGCTTGTTTGAACGGGGCTCATCATTTCCACCTCCCGGTCTTGCTCCAAACCTCGCTGGTGGACCGCACCGGGGTTCGCCATAGGCCAGACCAGGCAGACCGGCTCCATCGTTCCTGCCCAGCTCCAGCCTCGCTCAGCACGCACTGTCTCGCGCCAGCTCGTGTCTTCTCCACCTACCGCCTGTCACGTGCTCTCTTCCACCCTCGTCTCCCACACTCTCCACCTCAAGGCCCGGACTTCGGTGGACTTCCGATACACGGTACTTCGTGGGCCTCAGGAAGAAGTTCTTCCACGTCGATGGACTGGGTAGACAGGTGGACACTCTGGTCGGCGCCGTGTGAGGTGTCGAAGAAGCGGCTGCCGCTGTCGCTGCCGGAGTGGCCACGCAGCAGCGTCCGAAAGCGGCGTAGGTGGTGGTGGGACACTCGGCGTCGGTCTTTCTTGGCGCCGGCATCAGCTGGCTCTTCTAGTGAAGCCGGCAGGCAATGCCAACCTGTCCGTCGCTCGCTGTCCCACTGACCGCGATGCAGCAGGGGGCCTGCTCTAAGCTGCCCCCCCCCCCCCCCCGACGCGGACGGACCTGCCCCATTCCGCTTAGAGGTCGCAGCGGGCTTAGAAATGCCTGCCTGAACCGTTCGTCAGGCCGAACAAGTGTCAGACACCCTGAGCACTTGGGAAAACGAATGGGCCCGTGTTTCCTCCCGGTGGGCTTCCTGGGTTACGCCGTGTATGGCCGTCTTTCTAAGAAGCCATTCTGCGCAGAACAAAGTGTTAAAACAACAAACAGCAAACAAATAATCTGCCGCAGATTGTGGCAGTGGCCATAGCTTCCACCGCCAAATTGCTTGCCGACGGGTTCGTGTACCATGCGGCTAACTCGGCGAGTCCGCATTCCAGAGCTCCCTCCTGGGTCGCCAGAAACAGGGGATTTCTTTCGTCCTACCGCAACCTCATGTTAATCGTCTTGATCATCGCGACGACGGCAGTATCCTTTCAAGTCAGCGATGTGAACCGGAAAATATTTCTCATTTGTATCTCGCCGATTAAGCCTAGAAGTAAGACACGATGCTCGCGTCTTTACCTCTTAGGGCCCTTTCACATCGGAGCAAGCGACATGTCAAACCTTTTAGCTGCCTTCCTCAAAGAGTGAGTTTCTCTCAGGGCGAGTTAATGGTGGTGTAAACCTAATCCATCTTTTGCGCAAGCGAAAGGGTTCAAAGAATGTGGCGGAATGGCGATATACCATACCCGCGTTCCGCAACGACTACGTGTACCATGTGCCACTCGATGTAAGCGTTTGCGTCCCGTTCCGTCCACGTGCATACGAGCTCTAGGGACTGATCGGTCCTCGGAGGGGCGGCAGCTCAGCGAGCGAGCCCGCTTGAACCGTTCACGCCTCAAGGCAAGCTGGGTAGCTACAAGCCCAGCCAAATCTCTACCGCTTCATTCCGGGCCAGGTCGTGAGGCGACATAACTTATTAATTGTCTTGCTGTCATTGCCAAGACCGGATAGAGTGAAGTCGCCAAGCATCCTTTAAGTCGACTTTGTAGTTTTCTATAGGGACGGCCCCCTGAAAAGAAACCCGTTTCTCTGCCCTTCGAGGATTGTTGGAATGACGCGAATCAACCAGTCGTCTTGGTCCAGCATTTACATATCATAGTGGTCATTCACTCGCCTGCCAGCGTTCCCGGTGCCAACTGCAATCCCCGAAATGTTTCTGACACCCGCTGACAATCTCGTCCACCAGTTTTCCAGGTGTCAACTGCTATTCCCGCAATCTTTCTGACACCCACTGACAAAAACCCATCTGCACTCCGGGTCTCGATGAGCACTTACATGCTTATCGCATTACGCCAAGCCTAAATCCTAAATTTGCAATGACTCCTGGCTGTTTCCCCTCCTGCAAGTCGTTATCCTGCCTTCCAGCGAACATGCCGTGCCTCTCTTCTGCCTCCGAAGACGACTTTCTTACATCTTCACCGCGCTCCTTGTCTCAACCCCCCCCCCCCCCCCCCCCCGGTTGCATCACCTTCTGCCACCCACTATTCTGGGGTACCCAAGAAAGCGCGTCCGCAACCTCGTCCTTCAAGCCTTTTAAGTACTCGATTCGAGGAGACACCTGCTGAGCTCTGCTGTGAGACAAGTCTCCAAATTTCCAACATATTGTTTCTCAACGGGCATCGTTAGCGTTAGTGAACGACCCGCACAACAAATCCGTGGGCCTCCCTGGGGACGGCCAGAAGCAGGGGCATACCGAACGGGCCCCACATTGGGCGCCATTTTAATGTGGGGTTCTTTATGGAGGCCGCTCTAGTAATGATCGCCGCCCGATAGATATGCGTTTCGCTCGTCACCCATTGAGTGACATAACACAACGAGAAGACAGCGAATGGGTTTACTGTACCTCCCGGTTGCCCGTCGTCGAGTGCTGGCAGCCCGGGCCCGCCGACCCTTGTGTTCGCCCGTCGATCAGAGCTCGCAGTCGGAGTCTGTGTACAGGCCTGCGGTTCGCCCTTCCCACGCCAGCGCTGCGTAGGCTGGCTGTCCCGGGCTATCATAGTCCGAGTCTCGCTGCGAAACCAACCCCGAATCGTCATGGCCCAGGTCGGTATGGACAGGGCTCGCCGTTTTCACCTCCCGGTCTTGCTCCAAACCTCGCTGGTGGACCGCTCCGGGGTTCGCCATTGGCCAGACCAGGCAGACCGGCTCCTTCGTTCCTGCACAGCTCCATCCTCGCTTAGCGCGCATTGTCTCGCCCCTGCACTTGTCTTCTCCGCCGACCGCCTGTCACGTGCTCTCTGCCTCGTTTTCCACCCTCGTCTCCCACAGGATGAGTCAGCAGAATCAGCATTAGCACAGAGCCACATTGATTATGTAGGTGACTAAGACATGACGAGGGTTCAAAGGTATGTTGCTTATGACGACTGAAGTTTGTTTACTAATAGTGTCGGAACATTTGCAATATTTCGTCAGATATTTCGTCAATAATTACGCAGATATTTCGTCAATGATTAGTCATTTGACCACTTTTTTCAAACGTATCAAGTTCCTTTTGATCTAAGAAGCGTTGAAGAAGGTTGAAATTTATATAAAAATAAAATAACCGAACTTATTGAAGCGTTTGTGCATACTGCGCGAATTCGAAACGATGACTGCCAGTTCTGCTGTAATAAAACCGTGAGGTCGCTAGACCATAAAAATATGCCTTTTTGATAAAGCAAAAATGGCAAACTCTCAACTTATCTGGAAAAAAAATCATACTAGTCTTAAATCGTATACTCGTCTGATGAAATCCTCAAAATTAAGGTATTGAAATCAGGATCTACCAGCCATCCCTTGAAGGAACCCCCAAATATTTTGATATTTAATGTCGCCGAAATGTATCAATCTTGTTATACAATTGGTCAATGCGAGTTGCAACCCCGTGGACAATAAAAAAAAACAGTTCCCAGAAGTGATGATCAGTTGCTTCGGTTAATATTTTTACAAGCGAAAGTTCTTTAAACATTTTTGTATTATCAGCTGTCCAATACGAACCATAGCTCTATCAATCTTTCGTTAGCGGGTATTTTGTCAATCATCGAAGGCCTCGAACGTTCTGCTTCTTAAAGTCTAGATAGCCCAGATAAAGTATCGCTCCCCAGAAAAATACCGAACATGTATGAAATAAAATTGTTGGCTTGGTATTTAATCAGTCACTATTCGAAGGTCGTTTCTTCTTACTGGAAAATGTTGAAGATCGTTGAAGTCCATAAAAATGCTGATCGCTCCTCGCCTAAACAATCGACCCATTTCACTAACTTCAGTGCCACACAAACATCTCGAGCATTACATTTACTTGTAGGTCACGTCACATTTATTTCGCAATTACAATGTCGTTATGAAAACCAACATGGATTTTGCCAAGTATATACCTGCGAGACACAACACTTTGAATTTAACGATAATATCCATCGTAACTGAATCTCCTAACAAAGCCGATGCTATATTTTAGACTTTTTTCAGGCTGTTTGATTGTGTTGCGCATCTCCGTCTAAGTTCAATGCTTTCTCGCCTTCATTTAGATCCCCAAAGTTTTATCATCCATACGAGGTTTTATCGCACCTTGTGTCTAGAATACACCGTAGAAAATAAACAGGAATCTTATTTAGTTAATGTAACAGCCGGAGCATTTCAAAGAACAGTCATCGGTCCTCTTATCTTTGAAATGTTTAATATTGATATTCCTAATTTAATTAATTTTAATATACGGGTTTTTGCTGATGACCGTGTCCTGCATGGCAAAATGAGTCCCCATAATGACCAAGCACTCCTATAAGAATACCTAATTTATGTTCCTATATGGAGTAAAAACTGGCTCATGTCGTTAAATCTGTCCAAGTTCAAAGCCGACCGCTTTTATTATAAAAAATCAATTTATCATTTCCACACTTGCTAGATAAGGATATCTTTGAAGTAGCCGAGAATTACAAATACCATTGTATCATTTTAACTTCTGATATGACATATTATGACCACTTTAACATCATTTCTTTGAATATGGTAAAGACACTTAGTTACATTCAGCACCGCACGTGTGCTTCCCCACCTTAACTTAGGAAGCCTGATAATAAACTTTTATTCTGCCAAATTTATAATAGGCTGCTGCAATCGAGAATTCCCATAAAATTACCTGATCACTCAGATGTAAGGGGTCCAAAACAAAGGAGTCCACTACATTTTATCTAACTACAATTATATTCGTTGCGCCTGTGAAATGAAAACGAGCTTAATGTTATCTTCCCTCGAATCACGTGAAAAGATAACCCCCTATGTTTACTTCATAAACTCTGTCACTGCCATCAAATCTTTAGAAGTACAATACTACTGTCACGGGTGTGCCACGATAAGGAGAGAAGAAGAAGAGAAGCAACGGGGCTCGAGGCAGAGAAGCGGTCGGGATCCTTTGGAATCGGACGGAGCTTCCGGTCTCGGCGACGCACCGAGCCAAGGAACGAGGTCTCGGCGACGCACCGAGCCAAGGAACGAGGTCTCGGCGACGCACCGAACCAAAGACGAGCTCTCGGCGACGAACCGAGCAAGGAACGAGGTATCGGCGACGCACCGGGCAAGCCTGGGCTACGCTCCAAGGAACTGGACTCAGCCTGGGACATCGTTCCGCCAGTCCGGTATCCGAGCACTGAGCCCCAACCCCCCAACCACGTGCAAGTGTCCGTGAGTGGATCGACTGGGGACTTATCACTGAGACGGGGACTTACTTACGCACTACTTCTAGTTATCTTTTTCTTTCCTTTCTTCTTCTTTTTGTAAATATATATTCCTTTATTCTCATCCTTCACTGGCCTTCTTGTCTCTACTGGCTCCGCGTACCTCCCCGGCGTGACAACTACATAATTCCGCATGGTCGTTTTGTCGCATCAACAACTCCTGCAATTTTCAATGCTTACCTGGTTCCACTAACTCAATAACGAAAAGATCACTCCTGCTACTCACATTGTGGATTGGAACCTGACATGTACGTAACGCGTTATTGGTAACGAGTTACTTCTGCCTATTTAATTTTTTCGGTAACGAGTAACGTATTTAGTTGCTTTAATAGAAAATGAGCGAGTAACGTACTTAGTTACTTTTAAGACCAAGTAACTAGTAAGGGTATTTAATTACTTCTGATGAGTATTGTGTACAACAACGTTAAGACTGTCTTGTTTTAATTCTAATCCGAGTATGCGTATATTGCAAGACAGGCAGATGGGCAACCCAAAAATAAGTAAACTGTATGACAGCACAGCAGCCTTTATCGTTGAACAAATCAGCCAAACTCTACAGCTCGGAATGTCCTTCACCTAGAGAACGCTATAAGGTTCGTTGGTTGAACATTCTAGAATCGTGTAGAAACCGAATGTAAGTCCGGAGGTTCCCAATGCGGGAGGACACAGAATTCATTGCCAACTTAGAACTTTAGTGGCAGAGAGAACAAAAGAAAGAGGGGAATCCCAGATTCACCAGCTCTTCCCGAAGCACAACACTGCCGTTCCTTCGAGCGCGTCAGTAGAATGTCTCTTCAGCGTCGCCGAAGATGTATTCTCAATGAAGCGGGGAAGCAGAACTAATGAAACATTCGAGAGGCAGCTACTGCATAAATTCCATAACAGAAAAGAAAAACAATAAACCATGAAACAAAAAGAGTTTTGTATTTGGTCGTCTAAGCAACGAAAAAAGTAGCTCGCTACTTTCGAGGTAAAATATCGCATTCCTTTTGAGAATCGATAACGAGTAACGTATTTAGTTACTTTTTGATAAAGTAACGAGTGATTACATTTTTGCGGTGACGTATATATTCATGTCTGACTGCAACAATCTCAGAGAGGCAGGTACGCCAATTGCCGCTCCGGAAAAGTTTAAAAATTCAATTATCTTACATTTCTACAGAAGTTCAAATTCCAAACAAACTATTGTGTTGGTGTTCTTTGTTAAAATAGTGAGTGTTCTTTTGTTTATTTTGTTAATTGTGATTGTTTTTTTATCCACCGCAAGCTTATTTTCGTTTTAGTAGTAGGTATGTTGTTGGGCTAGTTGGTTGATTTTAGTGAAACATAAAATAGCGCGAAAAAGACAAGGACAAGAAGTATACAGGACAGGCGCTAACTTTCAACTAGTTTTATTCAGGACAAGCAAACATATATACACAAGACAGGCAAAGCAGCACCACGTAAAAGTTGATTAATTTTTTAACCGATCATTAAAAAATATGAAAGCCGTTTACAACTCCCCGTAACGCAGGATTAGAGCGCAGCTCTTGAGGAGGAGGATGGAAGGGTGCAGAGGGATAGGATGGTAGGGTACTGAGGGATAAGTGACTCCCTAAGGTCACGTGACCTCAAGGGGGGAAGGGGGTGGTCACGTGACCTCAGGGGGTGTCACGTGACCTCAGGGGGGTCACGTGACCTCAGCGGGGGGTCACGCGACCTCAGGGGGGTAACCCTTGTGACCCTCGTGAGGGTAACCCTCGTGATCCTCGTGAGGGTAACCCTCGTGACCCTCGTGAGGGTAACTCTCATAACCCTAGTAACCCTTGTGAGGGTAACCCTCGTGACCCTCGTGAGGGTAACTCTCATAACCCTCGTGGCCCTCGTGAGGGTAACCCTCGTGACCCTCGTGAGGGTAACCCTCGTAACCCTCCTGAGAGTAACCCTCGTGAGGGTTACGAGTGTTACGAGGGTTATTACTCTCACGAGGATCACGAGGGTTACCCTCGCAACCCTCGCGAGAGTAACCCTCGTAACCCTCGTGAGAGTAACCCTTGTAACCCTCGTGAGGGTTACGATGGTTAAGAGGGTTGTTCCCCTCAGGAGGGTTACCCTCGTAACTCTCGTGAGAGTATCCCTCGTAGCCCTCGTGAGAGTAACCCTCGTAACCCTCGCAACCCTCACGAGGGTTACGAGGGTTACGCGCGGTTACGTCGACGCCGACGCCGACGCCGACGCCGCTCAAGCCGGAAGCGGGCACCTAAGAGCTGCGCTCTATAAATTAAATTCATTACTATGAAGTATTATAGAATTGTCGCTGACACATGCCGTCCCTCTTTTTTTTAAAAAAGCAAGCTTCCAATAGCTCTCGAGCGACCGTCTCTCGGCTTCTCTCCAGTATCCGCATCTGCTGAAGTCGCGGGACACAGCCACACGTGTTGCAATGTATAGGCGGATGCGAGCCATCATTGATGCATCACCCCGTCTGGCAAATGTATACACGGGAGCACGCATTATCAGTAAAAAATAGATATGGCTCGCATTTGCCTTTACATTATAACACGTGTGGCTGTGTTCCGCGTCTTTAGCAGATAAGGATACTGGGGAGAAGCCGAGAGACGGTCGCTTGAGAGCTATTGGAAGCATTCTTTATAAAAAAAAAGTGGGACGGCATGTGTCAGCGACACGTCTATTAGACTTCATAGGAATGAATTTCGGTTTTTGGATGACCGGGTAAAAAATTAATCAACTTTTACGTGGTGCTGCTTTGCCTGTCGTGTATATATATATGTTTGCTTTTCCTGAATAAACCTAGTTGAAAGTTAGCGCCTGTCCTGTATACTTCTTGTCTTTGTCTTTTTTTGCACTATTTTATAAGTTTTATTATTAGTTTCTTTTCATCCTTTTTTTTGTTATGCCCTCGAAAGAGAGCCATACGGGCCATTAAACAAAATAAAATGAAAATAGAAAACACAAGGGCAAAGCGGGCAAAAATAAAGTGCCGACTCACGACTCATTTTTATCTTCAATACACGAAAGCATATTTGAAGTACCAACGGAATTGAGGCAGGACATGCAACATTATACCAATGAATATGCGGTGTCTACCAAACAGGTTCAATCCTCTAGGAAGGTCAAAGTCCATGTTGGAAACTGCAATTGACCCTTCACTCACACGTGACTCGGAAGCGTCTAAAGGTATGCAAGAAGTTTATTCAATCTACCAGTTTTTCGAAGATATTTGGCGAAACTTTCAACGTTATGAAACTGAGAACAACCACATTATTTTAAGGTATACTTTTCCCGACTGGATAGGCTAGAATCAATGTGATCATGACAAAAAATAAGTAGTAAATTCACATCACTTGAGAGGTTGTATTACACTTCTTTTTAAACGCTGTGTATCTTGAAAATTATGTGATCAATTATGTTATTAAGGCAATATATGAAATCCGCATGAGAGGTATCTATGAAATTGCAGCTAAAATACACTTAAACTGGGGTACCTTTGGGCAAGCGAATTGATATTAATTGTTAGGGTTTTTTCTAGAAAGAGTTCTTGAAACGACTAGGCTTATTCACGCCGCAGAAAGATAAACACGTTAATATCATGGTTTCGGGCATAACGTTATAATTATTTCTTTTGTGAATATTAGTATATACAGATACACTTCGTGTCAAATTAATTTCCAGAAGAATACTACAAAGCTTTCAAAATTGGGCCAGCTAATGTTGAATTTCCTAATGTGCCTTTTTATTTATTGCAGGTTAGTGATAGCTTGATATGTTGGCGATCGCATCTTTAATGTCTCATACGGAGAGTTGGCTTCATTAGCGTTTTTAGGAGTCGCCGCCGGGCAAAAAACGCCAGTTCTGAATAAAGCACCATCGATAATCGCGAAGAACGTGCAGATTCATATTCGATAAACAAAAAGGAAGTCACATTAAATGCATGTTGGTTTATTATAGGCTTGCACATATCAGTGACACTGAGAAGCCTAATATTTTAATGTGTGTTATGTTTTTGAATACTGTAATAAAGATAGGTTGATCATATGCTATTGCCAATATAGTTCAAGTGTGCGCTGTAACCATATATGTAAACAATTTTTTAGAACAAAAAGCATGGAAGTATAACGATTTTATATTGCTTGAGGTGTGTAGTTGTAAAAGTGCGATTAAGTTTCGGAGACACATTTTTGCATTGATAAAGATATATATATATATATAAAAAAAACATATTCGAAGGTGCAGCCTATCGTGCTTTATGCCTCGTTAGTTACAAGAAAGAATTCATTTTAATAACACATGCAGTACGGAGCAAGCGGAAGCGCGGGTGACGTCATTACTTACCGACTTGTTCGAAGGCACCTCAGCATGCTTCAGCGTTCTGTCGCCCCAAACGTCTACGCTTCGTTCTCTTCCTTCTCAAGAAAGAAATCGCGCCGGCTGGAGTGGATCAAAGCCGCATACAATAAAGGTTTCAAGAACTGCCGCAGGACCTGCGTAGCGCTAAACACTAAACTGCTTTTACCCTGTTATTCTCTACCTTATATGATTGCTAGTGTTACATTTCAAAAATACAAAATACTGGAATGTCCTTAATAAGTGCCGATTATTGGGCAAGTAGGTATTGTACGTGAGAAAACATGATTGCGCTTTAAGACTTTGTGGTGTCTGTTCATCCTCTGTCCTTGTGTTCAAACGCAATCATATTTCCTCATGTTTTTGATACACAAATTCACAAGGTGCAATTCTACAGCCGCCCTTTTGCAACCTACACGCTACTCACTGTTAAGAACTGTGCGATTGAATGTCGCCCAGCCGTATTAGAGCATGTGCACGCCGCGAAAGGTCTAGTCAAGCTGGCATTCTGCTACCCGTGCTTTTATTAAGACCGGTTCAAATACCTACTTGTGTTCAATTATACGTGTTTCAAGTTTGGAACACGCTGGCCAGCTGGTTTTGTTGAACTAAAAAAAAATAATAATAAGCGGGCGGTGGGCTGCAGGAATAAACTTATGCAAGTGCGCTGCTATACCGAGTCGTGGCATATAGTGATCTGTCAAAGCTATAGGCACGTGGCAGAAAAAAATAATTTTCGATATGAAAAGGCTCCTAAGACTTGCAGTGAATGCTCTGCATGGCAGGCGCATCGCGTTTGGGTCTGAATTAGTTTCACGTTTAGATGGATAATTTGGTTGAGACGAAATAAACTGGGGCTTCTGCGCTCTATAATTGATTGCTTTTTTAATAAACATATTTGCTACTTGCTTCGTTGTCAGTCTCAATAGCTGGCAGTAGTTCAAATGATGAGTGCAGTTTTATGTCGAAAGGTGGCTAGAACTGAGAAATGTCGTGCTTTTAGGGACTTTTACGGTTTTCGAGTTCTCTATATGTTCTACAAAACATCGCCATCATTCACCTTACATAATTTTGTATAAGTCAAGTTTTCAAACCTTCCTAAAATGCAACGCTTTCTCATATCCATTCAAAGTATAACTTCGCAAAACCACTGTTCAGCTCGGTGTAGACTACCTCGCCTCAAAGGGCCCTTCTCTTCCTTTCTGCTGCTTCACCGGAAACATAAAAGCAGCGGCGGGGTATTGTTTCAGGCATCTTAAGCTGTAGTTGCTTCTAAATTTTGACAGACTTTCGCAAAATTACTTTCGCGAGTTTTGTTAACTAATACGTAGTGCCTCATTATTTGCCTGCATTACTGGGGTCATTTGTTCGAGTAGATGGGATAAAGCTGTATCTCAGCTAGCCACTAGAAATACAAATAAAGGCGTTCTTGAATTGTTTAAAACCCAACGCTTTCAAACGCTCAACATTCCTAAATTTCTATAATATTAATGATTATACTATATTTCTACAATAATAATGATTATAATATATTTTTATAATAATATTGATTAGACAATATTTCTACAATAATAATAATGATCATACTTTTACTGTTCAACCAGCATAAATACCTCAATCCGTACTGTGGTAAAATCTGAAACCGCAAGCCCCTTGGTCATCGACACCCTGCGATTACATAAACTCTCGCGCAGCCTGAGCAATTATCAAGGTGAAGTATGAGGTAAGTTAAATAACGATCGAAACTCAAGTTAAAAAGTTCATTGTTTCTATTATTATTGTCTATTTCCCGAGAAAGAACCAAACAAGTCGGAGGACACTAAGCTTCGCCTTTAAAAGTAGAACGCGACAGCTTTATCGAATACTCGGCTCGCTTTCGGCGCATCGCCTCTGGGCGCCTAGACTTCGTCTCCACCTTCTCGGCTTCAGTATTACGTGGTCGACACCTTCTCCGAGCAGGAGCAGCCGTCAATGCCGCATCTGCACTCGTAAAAGACGACGACACACAAGAGCGCCCCGCACTGGTAGATGGCACCACATCCATCGCACACGAGTTCTCTCCTGGCGGCCTGGCGGCGACCCCGCGGCGGGGTACGCATTCTCCACAGGCTGGACGATGACGGCAGGATCACAGCGCCACTGGGCGGACTCGACGACGGACGGAAACTTTCCGCTCCTCCGCGACGGATGGAGACTGCACGCTCCTCCAGACAGACGAGCCTAGGTCATCCGGCTGTGACGTCATGACCCAATCGACCAATCAAGATTTTCGCGTTACGCAAGCTTTTCTGGCACGGCGCGACACGGGCTCCTTGACGTTATGGGGTTATTTAATTCGGCTTTTCTGGCACGCCACCGAGGCCGCCGCGCCATGAGTTCCAAAACGCTCTTGCGTTATAACGCAATCTATCTCATGATGTAGAAGTGGGTAAAAACAAAATGATAAGTCTATTTCAATTTACGTCGGACACCAGCTTACGCTACAATCTAAAAAAGTATATCAAGCGTTGCAAAAAGTGCATGGCTAAGAAGCTCGTCGCCTCTGTGCGTTTTCTATCAGTGAATCAACTAGTCACGCATAGGAACTGCGCCGTGCTCCTGCGTTTTTTTTTTCCTTTCGTGATTGGTTTAGCCGGTCACAGTGAAGATAAGAAGAAAGCAAGCGCCGTGAGGACGCACTTTTGGCACTGATAGATTGGCTCCTTCTGATTGGAGCGCCGGCTGTGGTCGGACTTGAAGTCAAACGGAGTGAGCCATTGATTGTGCCTCGTTTCTGCACTCTAGGTGCACAATTGGGTCAGCAGAATACAACTGCTATTAAAGATCTTTTTAACGCTCACACCGCGCTAATGATTACATGAAGTTATCTTTCATGTAATCAGAAAACATAGTTACGTCACGGCTTCTTTCGTCACCGAAAATCACAGCTATGATGTAGTTGAATCCACGAGGCAGAGGTAAAGTTGTAGTGGCATTACATGAGGACCTGTTTTCTCAGTTATTCTATGTCACCGTGACATGCACTTTTTTTACGAGTAGCTATAACGTTATTGAACTAGAATAAATCTCATTGCCAAAATTTGTAGTTTTGTATCATCACGAGATAAACGTTTACATGGAAAGAAAGGAGAGCGCTACGTGTAATTCGCGTGTTTCCCCTAATTGAAATGTTTACTTTCCAATATTTCGCGAGTTTCTCTGTTGTTTTAGAAAACTAGCGATTCAAAAATAATAATTAAAAAAATATCTACATTTTCGCTGGCATGTGCAGGTTGGCAGCACACGTAGCTGTCACGTTGAGGCACTGGGTTCGAAGAACCTCACCTAGATAAGCAGAAGGCTTCCGCACCGTGATCGCACCATCCTCACAGCCAGATCGATCGAGGCCTGGAATTGGGCACGAGTGCTCCGTCAGTGTTCGGCCGGGGCTCATGCTCAATCAGCGCATCGAAGGTCGAACTCGGTCCCAATAGCCGAGTTAGCCCGATCCGACTGTGATGATGTTTCATGAAGGGAGAGGAGGCGATGCGTAGGCTTCGATTATTCTAAATGGTTTTGGTTCGAAGCCGACTAAATAACAATTGATTTGCTTGCCTTTTGTTGCCCTTCTGGAATTGTTTTTCTTGATAGTTCACGTATGTTCTGGTTTGCGACGTTCAGAACACAAAGCGTTTATAAAAGCGACTATGAGGGCTGCATTGAGGTAGTCATCTTTCTGTCGTCGGCAGAAGGTGTATGATTCTTTACTTTAGTTATATCAAAAAGTAGGGCTAATTAAACCATTTGCGTCTTTAATTAATGTTTTGCTTCTATTCAGGACATGCGTTACATCTACGAACAATAATTAAGTGGCGCAAATTAATGCACAACTTATCAAATATATAACGCAATTAAATAATCCCAGAGATTGAGATACTTATGTATCTGAGCAACAACAGCCTCTAGCATCCTGCCGTCGGCTTTGAAACACCGTCCTGTTTTCCATCACTCTGGCCACGAGTTTCTTAATTTTCAAAATCCCAGCGGATACTAAGGCCCTTTGGGCGCTTCCGTTTTGTCTAACCACGCACAGCCAGCCCTCGTCCTTTCTTTGAGCGACCGAGAAGTTGAACTTCCACCCCAACTCTAAACTTGATGAAGACCACCACAATAACGTTAACCAAGAGAAACGAGGAAGGGGCTCGAGAATAAACCGCGAAGGCAGGCATAAAACTAGAAAGGTTCGCACAAGTGAACACACCGCAGGCTTGCGGGGTGAGTGGCTTTCACGTCGTGCGATGCAGGGACGGCCCACCGGACGGGCCTCGTGAAAAGGAGCTATTGACGGCGGTACCAGGTGCTTTGTATGCAGATTGGGCTTCCTTTTGCGAGCCTCGGAGGCCAGGGGAGCTCGTCTCTGGCAGCCAGGCTATAGCGGGACGTCTTCACTCGCGTCTGCTTCTTTTCCCGGGGTTCATTTGCATGTCCGCCTGGACGTGACCGGCTGGCTTCTACCAGCGCGGGCCGGGTCCCCTACCGGCAAAGGCGTACGGCTGACGGGGCCGTGAGAAGTGCGAAAGGAGATGCGAAAATTCGGTGCCTTTTTTTGTTTAAGACGCCATCGACGTCACGATTGTGTGCAGAGCACAGGGTGACATAAAATGCTTCATTTTTCTTACTTTTAACCTACAGTTTACCACTCCAATTCCACCTGTCAACTCCATTATTGGTCAAAGGTAACGCCAATATAATATAAAAAAATTGCAGCTAAAATATTTGAATTTCATCATCAATGGACTAACTTGATGGGCTACTATAAAAGGGCGAGGAATAAAAAAAACTTGTTTAAAAAACAACCCAGTAAAGAAATCGTGATGAATCATCGCATTAATAACCCCTACATCAAGAATTCTAACATCACCTGTCCATTCCCTGCGTCTCTCACAGTCTCCTGTTTTCTGCACGCCAAAATAAGGAACAGAAGAACACCTCCGGTTGCATCCGAATGGTGTGACCTGACGTTGGTTGTTTTCCACTTGTGCCCAGCGTGGTACTATTGCATATACATATTACTACATTATGTAAATAATAAATATTACAAAACGCTGTACAATATTACGAGCCTGGCCACCACTGTCCGTTCCTCACCTAACTTGATTCGTGTCATTTTCTCTCTTATCATGCATCGTACATTGGCCGAAGTCAAAGTGCATCATTTGTCTTGTGCATAGGGCTTGCAGCTGGTGTTCTAGAGATGCATTCTTTGCAGAAGTGGCTAGTGCCATTGTTGCAGGTGCAGTTTTTTTTTTTTTTTAACCTTTTTGTATTCTCAATACACTATTTTCAAACGACGTCATTAGGCTAGGCCGTTGGTTAATTCGAGGAGAAAAATAATCAGTTTGAGTTTGTGGACAAACTAGTTACTCGTTTGCATAGAGTGACACTTTGAAAAGCAATGACGCATTTGCCTGATGTCACGTTCATGACAAACTGCATATTTTATTGGCAAAGTTGGTACCCATATCACGTAACATTTACGCATCCGTCTTAACACTTTTCTGGTTTAGATAAGATTGCTTCGGCTTTGATTAAGCAGGTTTGAAAAACCGAAGCTAATATATTCTAGCCAAGTGCGCCATGACCCTTGTTCAATAAGCATATTCACGCAATGAAACC
>JABSTQ010004902.1:0-30367 GCA_013358835.2 Ixodes persulcatus | reverse complement strand
TTTAGGAGATATTAGATTAATACCTGCAGTCCTCGGTGCCAAGCCTCGATGCTGTTATTTGGTCTTGGCATTTCCGCCAATGTCGACTCCCTCACTGACCAAACTGTCGGAAGGAAGATGGCTGTAGACATGCCGTTCCGGCGGGGCCTGCCGATGTAGACATCCTCAAAGTAGTCCGCCACGTGTGCAGCCTCCGAGGGGAAAACCTCGACCAAGTCCTGGAATGCCTCTGGGATGTCGGAAATTGGCAAGAAGGCCAATTCAGGCAGCATTCTCATCTGAAAGTGCACAGGAAGTAAAATAACTTTTTTGTCTGAAACGCAGTTTATATTAAAAAAAAAAGAACAGAAACAAAAGAACGAAATAATTTTGCACACCTTAACAGCAAACTCTTCGTCCGCATTGTATCGACTCTGAAGACCGCTAGAGCACACCTTCCTGTGTACCGACTGGGATAAATGGAAGAAGCATCCCTGAATCCTTGCACTGGGGGCCACGGCTTTTATATCGTTGATGGCAGCGATCTCGAAGTCAGTGTAGACCACCTCAACGCAGTGGGTCCCAACGCGGCTCAGCAGCACATCGAAGAACCTTGAACAAAAAATAATAATAACAATTCTGTGTGGTCAGTATTACAAATAAAAGAAACAATTATGTAGACAAAATCACAATAATGGCACACCGAGGGATCCGTTTTTGTAACTTTTAGTGCTTACCTTCTGTAGGTGGTTTCTGATTTGTTGGGCAGCAAGCCGTAAACCAAGGGCACTACTACACCGTTGACGACTGCATGCACAGTGTAAAGCTGGTAGAACTGCTCAGGGGTGACCTTGAAGGTTCCGTCTGAGAACCAGGTGGTTGCCCGGGCCAAATAGCTCAGGTTGCGCTCAGTTGCAAAGATGAGAAGTCTCTCGCTGTCGCCGTCGCCGCTGTCGTGCAGGAGAAACGAATCTCCTTTGGCTGTGACCTGCATGAAGTTGGAACAGTTATTACGAAATCAAATACATAACGCAGCAAAGCACTTTACCTTAAACTCTGCGGGCATTCGAATGTCTGCCCTGCAGGACGGTACACTGTACACGAAATTCGCGCGCTGCCTCTGTTTCCGAATCGTGCGCCGTAGTGTGGATGCAGCAGGAATCTGCGAGGCAGTGTCGTCCGTTACGGAGGAGGCTGCATCTAAAAGTATCTGGTGTGGTGCTAGGCGTCCTTCCACTGCAAACAAGAAGCACATATAAAAATTGGTTCTCGTTATGCAAAACAGGGAATATAAAAACAACCTTTCGCAACTTACCTGCTCTTAGCTTCATCTCATGACGTACTCTGAGAACACTTAGCTCGCTTGGGTCACCGGCGTGCGTGTGGTCGCTCGAGTAGGATAGTATGCGAGTTATGGCCAGGTCAGTTACAACTTTAGTTTTACAAAGTGTCCTTTGCCGGCAGGCCCAGTAGAGCGTCGATTCGTTAGACTTAATACGAGTGTAAGAATGTCCGTCGTGGAGGAGCATAGCGCCACCCCTCTCTGTTGTGATTAACTCCATTTCAAAAGCGAGAGTAAGATCCCATGCAAAAATGACGTTTCTTTTATACCCTGGGACATCCGCCATCCGAAAAAAGAAAAGCAGCTTCGAAATTCCTGAATCTGGGCGAATCGGGTGACACGCGTACAACAACAAAGCAAACAATGACGACCTGGCGATACTTTTAGACAAACCCTTTTTGTTCGTTTTTTCTTTCTTTCTATGTATGGCTTAGGATTTTTGCGATGTTTCTTTGTTTTCTACTACTTCTAGTTTCGTTCCGAATGTCCGACCTTCGTACTGAAACCCGGAACTGCAGCACCTGTTACAGAATCTTCGCCCGCGATCAACCTTGGTGACCTTGTACGAGTTTGGCACGGTCAACCAAATTTTCTAAGTAACCCAACTAGAAAGAACCATATGACAAATTTTGGGTTACTGTGTGACAGGTGGCCCGAGTTACGAATTATCCTATGGCGAATGTTCCGCTGTGACGAATGGGCCTATTACCAGTTGCCCTATGACGAATCGACATGTGACGAACGGGCCGTATCCCGCTGCGGTGGTTGACTTAAAATAGTGGGATGACTCACGCAGTGAAGTTCAACATATACCCGAATGGATCTGCGGCTGCGCCCGTAATATTGCACGGCTCAAAGGTACGTCATCAGCCGACGTAAACGTGACCCGCTGCTCTGGTGATCCGAAACCCAAAAAGGAGGCCAGACGTGGCCTCGCGGTGCCGACCCAGATATCGTACACCTGCGACTCGTCTCGAGCGCGCTGTTTCTTGGAGAGCTCGCACCTGTGCCGGCAATATAAGGTCGCAATCCACGAGGTCTCTGTTTGGATGATGCTAGGCGAAACTTGAGGACTTCCCTGCGTCGGTAACGAAGGGTCGGCAGAAAAGACCTTCACAACAGGGATGACACCGTATCGTTTTTTCAACCGTAACAGACGACAAGGCATGTGTTCCAGGATGCTTCAGGTGGTCCACTATTCACCAAAAAGTCCAAATGACACTGCCTGCACGATCTGCAATGAGGTAACCTAAAACGAAAGTACTTATTGTCCTTTCATACAGCACCGTGGAAACGTTTCATGTTCAAGGCCACATCTACAGATAAAGAATACCAGTTCACTTCACCGTGACGTCATGTGATCAGGGGCATCCTTATTGGACAGGGGCGATGTGACGTTTTGATGGGATCTAGGGTGACATCGAACTTATTTAGAGGTCGAAGTCTTTTCGCATCCCTCGTCAGGCAAACAGGATGTCAGAGAAAGGACCGCGGTCAGCTCTTGATGGAACGTTTTTTTTCTTTATTTTGAGCCCATTAAATACTCCTCGCCGTCCGAAACCACTATCTTCATGGCGAAGTGCCAAGCCTACAGGAAAGTAATTTCGGGATCAAATACTTCCCGCTTCAAACTTCAAGCTTCATCTCAGTTGGCGTCCCAAACAAATTTGAAAAATGTATTGCAGTATCAGTATTTCTGTATTTGTATTTCTGCCCTTCCTAAAATGTATTCCTGTATTTCTTTTTCCAAATACTTTTTGCCTCCATTTAAAATGTATTTCCGATACGTATCGCGATACATTTTTACAGATATATTTTAGTATCAGTATTTTAGCTACTATTTTAATGTATCCCAGTATTTGTATTTCCAAATACATTTCTGAGTATTTCTGCCCAACCCTGCACTCAGCTGCAACCTTTCCCGATACCTATATGCCCCAGCCCACTCCCCTGCCCTCTTTCCTCTCCGATGTCAGTAAACAATTGGTTAGAAAGAATCGTAGCCGTTTTATTCTTATTTTTTTTATTAAAGGCATATACAATGAATCAAAAATCACCAACGATTCAATCCGATGAGTCGGACAATTTGGTTCTGTCTGTGGAGCCGCGGGTACATCACACATTATTAGGTGTTTGCTCAAATGGGGTGCGCTCTCGTGTCGCGCGCTAAACTGGTTGTGCGCTCTCGTGTCGCGCGCTCAACTGGTCGTGCGCTCTCGTGTCGCGCGCTCAACTGGTCATGCGCTCTCGTGACGTGCGCTCTAATGTCAAGCGCGCTACAGTCGCAGCGCCCTCGTGTCTCGCGCTCTAACGTCGGCGCTCTAGTGTCGCGCGCTCTAAAGGCGCTCTCCCGACCCTGACGATAAGCCTTTGCGAGGGCGCCCCCCTTTTGGCCTTGAAGGAGCTGCTCTTTTCTTTTTCTTTCTCTCCCTAAGCTGAAAGCATAGAAGAAGGTGCGCAGTTGCCGGACCAATGAACAAGGGGCTTTTTCATCCCTCGACTCCGGAGTCCGCTGTCGGGGCGCGGGTGACGGCAGGAGCGTGATCATGTGGTAAGGGTTACACGGATGACGTAGTAGCTTTTCCCGACCTCGGAATGTCTGCTTCTCGGCCTAGTTTCTTGTGCGCTGTGCTGCGACCAGCGAGGTTGCCGTAGATTTCGTCTGCGACAACGTATTCCAGTGTACCAAGATTTCCAGTGTTTGAAAGTCCTACGCGTATATCGGCAACAAGCAATTTCTTCAAAAAAACCTGAGGAATTCATGTGATGCGTTTAGTGTGCCGTTCGGCAAATTACTCCACATCGTGTTGAATCTTCACGGACCCCTTCCCTTTCGTTTTTGTGTTTGTGTTGTGCTGCAGTGCCCGTGTTGACTGACATATATTTCGGATTACATATTTCGAGTCCGGTTTTTTCATCGTAAGTGCACTGCAACCTACTCCTTTGCAACAATTGACCGTTCCGTTCCGGATTACCTCTAGAACTAGGCAGTGTCTATTTTCTAGCAGCCGGGAGAATAATATCCCCGAAATTCTATCGGCAGTCGCCTGCCATTAGCTGACTACAATCATGTGACAACTGCAGGTAGAATACTGACTTTCTTAATCTCCTGGCGTTCTGTGAAAACACGTTTTCGTTGATACACGTTATGTAGACACGTTTCATCAACACTAACGTTTCATCGTCACTCGGTACGCGCAATGCACGCTGTAGGGGCATTTTGTCGCGCGTGTATCTCTGAGGCGCGTGCTCACCGACTCAGCACACCCGTTCACGCCGCTTCATGGCGACAGTCTGCGGCGGCTCATTGCGAAAATGTTAACCAACCTGTCCCCCCGTACACGCCACTTCGCGGGTACAGCTGTCGATGAAACGTCGTTCGATGAATGAATGGCGACTGCTGGTGGAATTTCGTGGAAATAATTCTGCAGGCTGCTTGGAGACTAGACACTGCCTAAGACTCACTTCCGTTTCTTGTTTGCTTAGTAATCTTCTCAGTTGTGTAACAGCTTCTTCGAACCTCTTCGCATATCACGGATTGCTTGCAAGTTTGTACTTGTTTACGGAATAAGCTGTCTAATAAACTCCTAAAAGATTTGAAAACAATCCCGTGTGTCCGTTTACCTGCCTTTTTGCTGTCACCGGGGCGCATACATTCTTTAAGGGTTTCCTTGATCTCTTAGATAGGTTTATAAAGTTAGTTATGAAGCGGGTGCATAAAGTGGTGTGACCATGCACCTTTGAATTGGGTGCATCTGTGTTCTCTTCGAATTCAGTGGGTGTAGAAAGAGGTGTAACAGTACACTACTGAACGGGATGCTCCTGTGTTCCCTTTGAGAGCAGTAGGTGTAGAAAGGGGAGTAATGGTACACTATTGAGCGAGGTGTATCTGTGTTCCCTTTGAGTGAGGCGGGTTTATGAAGCGGTGCGATGGTACACCTTCGAACGGGGTGCATCTGTGTTCCCTTTCATTTCATTGGGTGTAGAAAGAGGTGTAGCCGTACACCATTGAATGGGGTGCACCTGTGTTCCCTTCGTGTGAGATTTCTGTAGAAAAAGGTGTACATGTGCACCACACCAACGGGTGTACACGTACTCCCATATTAGGGGTGTGCAAGTGTTCCCCCAAAGGGTGTAGTATATGTATTAAAACGGCGAGTTGGGCTAGTTGGTTGTACATGCTTGTGGTGAGGCGCCAAAACAACGAGGACACGAGGAGAGAAGCAGACAGGACGAGGCGCACTTTCAACTGAACTTTATTTTTAGAAAAACACAGAAACGCAAGCTATGTCCAATGAGCACATGCGCATGGGTAAGAAAAAGAAAAAAAGACAGAACGAAGCCTAGCACGTTTTCCTACGTGACTCGTTCATTTTGAAGGAACGTATACTCCCTATCAGATAGAGATAAAGATGGAGCGCTGACACATACATCGGTGCCGCGAGATCTTATGGTGAAGGCCTCCAAGATTTCGCGAGCGATTTTTGTTGCGCCGCTTCCAACAATTCTTGTTTCGTCAAACTTTGGGTCACACTCGCATCGGTCACAGTTTACTGCCAAGTGGCCAGACGGGGATTGCCCAGTTGACGCAGAGTGCTCCCTGATTCTATCATTAATGCACCTCCCCGTCTGGCCAACATACACTCTCCCGCAAGACAGGGGTATCTCATAGACGACTTCAGTGACGCAATCGCGGTACCGCGTCACGTGTCTCTTATTGCAATCCCTTTCCGTCGCAGTGGCTTCACCTGAGCGCCTATTGATCCTATTGCACAATGCAGAAAGTTTGTTTGGCGTAGAAAAGACAACTGGAATGCCAAACCTATTGGCTACCTTCTTCAGGTTGTGGGACAGTCTGTGTATGTAGGGCAAGACCGCAGGTCTGGCCGCCCTCCTTATGTTGCCCTCACAATCCTCCCTGCTGTGCTTTTTTATCTTCTTTACCAAGGTCTCCGACACATCGCGAAGCACATTGGGAGGGAAACCCGCCGCCTCCAATCTGCTGAGCTGCGCGTGAAAGCTGGCGCTCATTCTATGCTTGCACGATTTTTTCAGCGAGGCCGACAAGCAGGTGGAAGCTATCCCTCTCTTCACAAGCTTGGAGTGAGCCGAATCGTACGGCAGCATCCCTTTCTTTGAACGAGGCTCGTACGCCCAGCACACATGATCTTCGCCGAATGACAACCCCAAGTCCAAAAATTGTAATCGACCTGAGCATGCAGTTTCATGTGTGAAGCTCAAGCCGAAGGCACAGCTCGTGAACAGCTTCAGCATCCCAGAAATCACCTCATCGCTCAACCCCACCGGTTCAGATGTCAGCACCAAAAAATCATCTACAAATCTGAAAATCTTCACTTGTTCCTTATGCTCCAATTTATCTGCGATCGCCCTGTCGCAGAAGGCAAGAAACATGTCGCACAAGACCGGAGCCACTCTCGAGCCAATGCAGATTCCGCGTTTTTGAACAAATATTTCTCCTTCGAAAGAAACCATAGTGGAGCCCAGGTAATGTGTTAATAACTCCAGGAAGCCTTCTACAGTGAGGCCAGTCGAATTGCGGAAAGAAATTTCCCCGTTCTCTTCAATGCAAAGCTTAACAGCTGTCAGCAGGTGGTCATGCGGGACCGAGTAAAACAAATCTGCGACATCAATAGAGAACCCCTTAGTTCCCCGCAGGTCTCCCCCATCCAAAAACTTTATTATTTCCTCTGAGTTCCTAACCAGGAAAGGGTCACCCAGCTCCAGCTCCGAAAGGTGTTTGCAAAGGAAAGCACCCACCTCGAGCTGTCACGAGTCCCTCTCTGTTACTATAGCCCTAAAAGGGCATCCTAACTTGTGGGTTTTTGCCGTAAAAAAGACCTGTAAACAGAGTTTCTTTGACGCCTGCACTTTTTTGCCCAGGCTGGTCAGCTCAAGTTTGTTGCATAGAGCCGTTGTCTGTGATTTTACCTTAACCAGCGAAACATGCTGTACTCGCCTGAAATGCTTTTCCATGGCCTCTCTAGACTTGTCCCCAAACGATCCTTCCCCCGCTACGACAAAACCGCCTTCCTTATCAGCAGTCAGCAGGCGAAGGTTATTGTCCTTGAAATAGTTAACAACGTGCTTCGTATTCACACCTCGCTGTCTATCTCCCACAGTGCGCATCAAAACATCTACACCTTCTGAGATACATCTTTCTTTTTCCTGTTGCCCCGCCTTCTCTGCCAAAGTTCTCACTAAGCAAAGCTTTTCTACGTGCTTTGGCCTAGGCGCAAGGCTAAACTTGGGTCCTTTTTGCAAGATGTTGGTGACGTTCGCTGGTGCGGACGCGTCTCCGAGAAACGTGACATTAATCGGTGCAAATTCTCTTCTTGGCCTCTTCGGCAGCGACGCTCGAAGTTGATTCCAAAGAAGATCCGTGACTTGCGAGGCCAGTCTGAGGTGCTCACCAAATTTCTTGCTCGCCTCCCGTTCAGTGGTTGCCGACCGTGAACAGAGCATCCACGGGTAGTCCCGGTGTCTGCTGACTTGTTTCCACCGCTCCGACCGAAGAATCTTGCAGAGCCGTTTTCCATGTCCCGCCGACGGTGCCACACCCCCGAAGAAGCTCAGCACCTCAGGCGGGGTAAGGCCTCGGCGTGCAGCATACGAGTAGTATCTGGCTTGGCAAGTCGCGGCGGCAATCAGGTTGATGTAAGTAAGATGATTCGAAGGGTGAGCAAAGTTAGAACGAAGAAAAGGGCCCGTTGTAGAAGAAATAAACTGAATTAAAACGGCGAGTTGGGCTAGTTGGTTGTACATGCTTGTGGTGAGGCGCCAAAACAACGAGGACACGAGGAGAGAAGCAGACAGGACGAGGCCACTTGGCAGTACACTGTGACCGATGCGAGTGTGACCCGAAGTTTGACGAAACAAGAATTGTTGGAAGCGGCGCAACAAAAATCGCTCGCGAAATCTTGGAGGCCTTCACCATAAGATCTCGCGGCACCGATGTATGTGTCAGCGCCCCATCTTTATCTCTATCTGATAGAGAGTATACGTTCCTTCAAAATGAACGAGTCACGTAGGATAACGTGCTAGGCTTCGTTCTGTCTTTTTTCTTTTTCTTACCCATGCGCATGTGCTCATTGGACATAGCTTGTGTTTCTGTGTTTTTCTAAAAATAAAGCTCAGTTGAAAGTGCGCCTCGTCCTGTCTGCTTCTCTCCTCGTGTCCTCGTTGTTTTGGCGCCTCACCACAAGTAGTATATGTGACAAGCACTTACACCCCCTATGGGTGTACCCCATTACACCTTTTTTTTTTTAGAGTGTAGGAGGTGTTGAACTAACTGAGTAGTATCTGATTATTGAGCTCTTTAAACTACTGATTTCGGGCTTGTAGGTTCTTTTGTCTCTTGAATGCTAACAGAGAAATACTTGTGATGTAGACAAAATATTCGACCACAGGTGGAGAGCAGAGATATGGAAAAGGGTTGATTTATGAACAGACGTTTCGGGCGAAAACGAGCTGGTGCTAGTTAATTAAGACTGTGTCTGCCTGTCCTTTCTTTTTCGCAATCTCGGAGTGTCTTTACTATGTTCAAGAATGGTTTACTTCGTTCCTTCTAATTTTCGGAAGCTGCAAGCATCCTCGCCCCCGACTGAAGATTGAAATTTCATAGCCGGCCACATGGACGCCATGAGAAGAGAAAGGAAGGAAACGGCTACCTATATGGAGATGGTGAAAGATGCCATGGAGAGGACTTTTTGGGCAAAGAGAGTACATCAGCATACACCCTACAATCTCCAACATCGTAGACGACTATCCAGCCCTAAAGCTCACAGACCAGGTAATATGTTGCTTCACGACTATCCCCTATTATGGTGCATTCGAGCTGCTAGCGAATGGGAGCTCCCGCAGGGAGATTCCATTGGCTCGGTGACTAGGTTGGGCAAAATGTTCCCCAACGAGCAGATCTGATTTGCAGTTGCGTCTCCAGTCCTGGCATAAACGCGCCGTTAGTCCAGTCATGGTGAAGCCTGCCACCATGATGGGTCTTCTTTTTTATTTCACTGACATCAATTACGATTTTGTTACAACTAATAAATCATGACTTTTTTTTCTTTTAAAAAGAGCAGTTTACAAATATCTTCAAGTAAACTGAACATGTGAAAATAATTTTTCTTGCAGATCTTTCCAGTGGTTTTCGTATTAGTACTGGCGTCAAGGCAAAGGAGCGATTTATGGATGTTGCCTCAGAAAACTTGCCAACTGTTTTCATGGTGACTGAGGGAAAACCAAGACCGGCCCTGTTCTGTAAGATCATCGTAAGGCTTCATGATGCAGAAGATATAGAGAAAAAAAAGTGCACTCTACCCTTCGTTGTATTCCACTTCTCTTTTTCAGCACATTTGCAGTAAATGAAGCCGTTGTTCGTCTTTTGCTATTAATTTCCTTCCCAGGGCTCAGCTTACGGGTTGGCAGAAACTATGAGCTCTCTGGACAAGTATTTCGTTACCTGACCCTGTCCTCATGCACATGAGTATGTGCTGAAAGCATGGTCACCAGTCATATGATCGACAGCTGGCTGGATCTGAGAGCGATGTGATAACAAGGTTTAAAATGGCACTGCCCTGTCAACCTGCTGGAAGTTTTCAAAAGAACAAGAAAGCAAGCACACTGTCCTTGCAATGTTACTCGATTCAGTGGAGATTATTCAAGTTCAACATGCCTTTAAAAAAATTGTCTTCATAGGACAGTTCTTGCTTGCCTTTTTTATAGCAGCATTATAAGAAAATACTTGCGTTTTAGTTATATTTTTGGAGGGCTAGAAAACCGAGCAAATAGCTTTATATTTTGGGAGGTTCCTCCTGCTGAGCGAGATTTGGTGCAGCTGAGATGCATCTGATCGAAACTGGCAAACCAAAAACCCTACGCATTCTGCATTAGTTGGCTTATGTGGAGAATTGGAGTACTTCATACTTGTTTCTTTATTTCTTTGTTTATTTTAAAGTAAGCATTAACAGCATTTGTCGAAGCACGGGCAAACCTAAATGTGGTCACAAGCCTAATAAAATGTGCTTGGAACAAATTACTTTCCGAAAAATGTATAACAATACCATTGCCTTATTAACTGCCACTTCCTCCATGGCAAAAGCAAGCACCACAAGTCATTTTCTTTTATCCCACTGACATCTTTGCAATTACGATTTTGTTTCTCATAATAAAATGGGAATCTTGTTTTCTTGCTTCCTGCTTTTCTACAGGGTAGTTTTTGATTTATAGGTTGACTAAAGGTCAACTGTTTTTTTTTTCAGATTTTTGCTGAGTTTCATCGCATCAAAAGCATTGATGCCAAGCAACGCTTTTTTGAAATTGCCTCAAAAAACCTGGTGACCGTCCTTGAACTGACAGAGGGCAAGCCAAAGCCAGACATTCTCTAACAGACTCTTGAAAGGATAAATGATGTTAAAGAATCGGAGAAACAAGGTATACCTTCTTGAGAATTTAGCCTTCTTTGACTGTTAGCGGAAGTCCCAATCCAGCTAGCTTTCTATTGCAACCAAATTGGTGCCGGCTCAGTTCATGCAATAGGTGGGTGCAAACTATGTAAACTGAATTTGAGATATCTAACAATGAGCTGTACGGCATCTGATTTTCCAATTGCTTCTGTACATTAATTTTAAATTGTGAGTGACCGTCTGGTGATGAGTGACTTTGAAAAAAATTGGTAAATGGCTGCAGTTAAAGAGAAATATATAAAGTTGCATTACTGATGTGATGCTTAAATACAGCCTTCATGTTTTGTGTTGCATTGCCGTGACACTTGGAACTGAGCACAATTCAGTGGATTAGTTTAAAAAAAACTACTAGCATGGTTGATTAATCTGTTCATTAAGTGTGTGCATATGAGGAAACAAAATCAGGCCCTTATTTCTCACCTTGTAGGATTTGGCTGCATGGTATTACTGTTTCACCCTAAGTCCGGATGGAGCGGATGCTAAGAGCAATCCCCGCCAATCGTGCTCTTTTAACATAGCACATAACACGTGTCGCTGCGCCCGCTCTCTCGGGACACGTGACACTCGCACGGCTTTGGATTCGCTTTGATGGCTCGTAGCATCCGCTGCGCCCTGACTAAGGTGAAACGGAGTATAGTGGAGGCGGTGGTTGGACAGACAAAAAAATCCTGAAGTGTCTGTGCCATATGGTATGAAAATATTTTAAAGGGATACTTGAGTGAAATTTGAAATATACCCGTTGTGTTCAGAAATAGGCTGAATATGATCAACAATATCCGTAAATGACAATCTCACGTTTGTATTTTGAGCCTGAAGGCTGAATTTTTCGATATAAAAAAATACCTTTCTGGCTTTAATGCAAGGCATTAGATACATCCCTGTTAAGAGCCTTTGCACATGCAGAAACCGCATCTAGGAGTTTTAGATATCGCAGCTGCTCCCAAAACATAATGTTGCTCGGAGATGTTCCATTTTTTGCGTTGTTTGTGCTACCCCTTGGCTTACCAGTCGAACCACGTGGTGAAGTTTGGGTACCCGATGATGACCTAGCCTGGAGAAAATATTCCAGCTGCTCCAATGACCAATTCTTGTTTCGCCCTTCTCACTTGGTCCTTCTCAAAACAATCATTCTCAAAAAGATCTTCTCTCTTTGACCTGTCGCAAATGGTTCTTTCCCGTTTCGTCCTTCGCATTTCAACCCTCCTCATTTGAGTCCGTTCTCGTTTCGCCCTTCTCACTTGGCCCTTCTCAAAACAACCATTCTCAAAAAGATCTTCTCGCTTTGACCCGTATCATTTCACCCTTTCCCGTTTCGTCTTTCGCATTTCAACCCCCCTCATTTGGGCCCGTTCTCGTTTCGCCCTTCTCACCTGGCCCTTTTCAAAAGAGCCATTCTCAAAAATATCTCGCTTTGACCCGTCGCACTTGACTCTTTCCATACCCAAATTGTTTTCTTTTTTCGGGTAATATTAATAAATACATTGATATATTTTGTGCGTGCGTGCGTGCGTGCGTGCGTGTGTGTGCGTGTGTGTGTGTGTGTGTGTGTGTGTGTGTGTGTGTGTCTGTGTGTGTCTGTGTGTGTGCGTGTGTGTGTGTGTGTGTGTGTGTGTGTGTGTGTGTGTGTGTGTGTGTGTGTGTGTGTGTGTGTGTGTGTGTGTGTGTGTGTGTGTGTGTGTGTGTGTGCCACGCTACCGGCATACTCTCTCTGCTAAGGATTTTAGCAGTGCGTCGAGGTCGTCGTGAAAAGCTACTAGCTGACAATAAAACAGACCAACTATTTATCGCAGCCAGATCATATTCCGAAATGTCACGTTGTTTGAGGTCTCTCGACTTGGGACAATGCCACCACTTCTATAATGTATGCTATTTCTGTTCAAACAAAGTTTACAAATTAACATCGCTTTTTTTCGTTTGTTTCGAGGAAGGGAAGCAGGTGTCATTGTACGATTCTCAGTGCATACCTCTACACATAACATATATCTGATGGTATGTTGGGGGCCCAAGCAAGGTAAGGCTCATCAACAAAGTCGCGAAGGCATAACAACGTTGGAAGCATGCCGAACTGGTGCCATTCGGTCGTAGCGCGAACGGGCGAAATGAGAATGAGTCCAGTTGCGAAAAATACAATTGGATCTTATAAGAAGGTTCAAACAAGTCAGACCAAATGAGAATGGGACGAAATGCGCAAGGTCAAAATGCGAATGGGACGTTTCCAGATAACGGGCAAAATGAGAATGGGCCCAGTTGCGAAAACAACGATTCGGATCTTATGAGAAGGTTCAAACGAGAAGGACCAAACGAGAATAGGACGAAATGTGCAAGGTTCAAATGCGAATGGGACGTTTTGAGATACACCCATTTAGCTTTGATCTGCCAAGAACAATATTTGGGTAACTGGTTTGGGGTGTTAGGTTTATGGAGTATGTACTGTACCTGTTGTTGCAAATGGAAGATGAAGAAGACGAGCGGGATCGAGGGCGCGAATCTTTGTGAACGAGCTGAAGCCGAACAGTAGAAGAGTAAGGTCATCCTGACCGAATCGACTATCTTTCTGCCTCTGTTTTTATGAGTTCCGTAACATTTGGTGCCGAAACCCGGGACGCTTCTGCATCACAAGGCCGCCAGCTACACGCCAAAGAAAGCCCAAGCCTACAGCTTCGACGGACTTGGACGAATCATAGGCAGAAGCAGACCACTGGGCAAAGAAAAGAAACGGAACATCGGAAGGCACTACATTGCATCGTAACTACTGATTGGCAATGGAGAGGCTGAAGGCTAGGCGCTCGGCTCGACGGGCACAGAACACCAGGATTATAAATGACGGACATCGAGTTCTACAGGATCCAAGCCCGGACATTGCTAAAGTCCGTTCGATCAAGGAAAGGCTCACTACCAACAACGCAGAGCTTCTGCAAATTGACGGTGAGCTAGAGTCACTCATTCCGGTAGAGCAGTTGGAACAGGAGGGTATCGCTACTGCTGAATATCAAGACGATGCAGTCATGATACTCAGCGAACTGCAAAGCAAAATTGAAGCCCTGGAACCTCGGAGAATAGAAAATTCAGTGGCGAATATGGCAGCGCAGGCCGTCTTTCAAGACAACTCAGCCAGTCGAGGACCAAAGCTCCCAAAGCTTGAACTGTCCACTTTTACGGGAGAGCTAAGCAACTGGCTAGCATTCTGGGAGCAGTTTGATGGTGCAATTCACAAGAATCCAACATTGGCATCCACAGATAAGTTTCACTACCTTCGTCGGTGTCTTACTGGAGATGCGGCAGCAGCAATAACCGGCCTACCAACGACGGAAACATGCTATGCTGAAGCAATCACCAATTTACAGCAGCGGTTTGGAGACCAGAGACGAATAGAAAGACAGCATCTGAATGCCCTTAGGAATCTACCGCAAGTTGCGTCGGCCGGCGATGTTAAAGGCCTGAGAAAACTATACGATACCACCCAGCTCAACATTCGATGCCTCAGCTCTCTGAAGGTACCCACATTAAGTTTCTCAGCCATGTTGTGTGACATCCTTGTCAGGGCGTTACCCTACGAGATTACGGTCGAATATCACAGACAACTCAGCAACATGACTTTCGGTAACTCTTCAGCTCTAGACCAAGAGAACGGTCCTACAGCTTCAACTTCACGGTCACCAACTATTCCGTCGGATTCAGTTTCAGAGCTGAATGGAATGCTCCGCTTTTTGCGCGTGGAAGTGGAAAGCCGAGAAAGAAGCGGGCTCGAGTACCCAAGAACCAAGAATGAGACAAAGATAAAGTTGCTTCCATCTGCATCCGCTCTGTACAGCACCACCAATGTAAAGGCGGGTGAGTGCTACTTTTGTCATTCCAAGAAGCACGACACACCATCTTGTGATTGCGACAAACAGCTAGCTGAAAAAACGAACCTGCTGTCATCGGACTTTAGGTGTTTTCGATGCACACTCAAGGGTCACCGGGCAAAAAATTGCCGAAGAAAACTGAGATGTGCGATATGCGGAGGTAGGCACGCAACCACAATGTGCGATCCTGCGTTCGTCAAACAGAAAAAGGAAGGTTCATCTGCAGGAAACGAGGCAATTTGTGTTTCTGCATCCCGCGCGGCCACACGCTCCGACAGAAAGACAAGTGATGGAATATACCTACAAACGTTCAAGGCGTGGGCGGTCACTAACGAAGGTACCAGCTATGTCAAAGGAATCTTCGACGGAGGTAGCCAACGCTCATTCATTAAAGAAGAGCTAGCGCAACGTCTTGGATTGAGGGTCCTTCGGACAACAAGGATTGCTCTGAACACGTTCGCCAGTCGTAACACAAAAGTTATAGAGCACAATTCCGTTGTGGAGGTAAAGCTCAGAAGCCAATTTAACAACATTGAAATAACGTTTGAGGCTATTACCATCCCAGTCATCTGTCAGGATGTCTCTACACCATCAATCGACACCGCTTTTGTGCGACAGCTTCGGCAGGACAAGTAGAACCTGGCGGACGATGTAATCTTTCCAGGTATAGAATTAGTTCCTGGGATAAGTCTGCTGGTCGGTTCTGACCAATTGTGGAAGTTCTGCACAGGAGAGGTAATGAGATGCAAAGACGTAGATGGTTTGGTGGCGATCAATACAAAACTGGGCTGGACGCTGCAAGGTCCTTCAACACAAGTCGGAAAGCTTCTAGAAGATTCCTGTCTTATGATATGTGTCCTTGGAGCGCAGACAGCTGACGCCAAGGTAGAAGAGACGCTGAAGGCCTTCTGGGAACTAGACAGAATGGGTATTGCCGAACGCGAATTGGGCGACACGGATGCAGAAATCATCAGTCGTTTTGAACAGACGATCGTTAGGAAGAACGAACGATACGAAGTGGCTCTACTATGGAAAGAAGGCGCTACTGATCTGCTGCAAAACAATCGCAAAATTGCAATTTCACGTCTGGAAAGTCTGTTGAGAAGACTTTCAACAAAAGAAGGATTGTTACAGCGGTATGATGAGGTAATTAAGCAGTACCTGCTTAATGGGCATGCGGAAGTGGTGCCACACAGAAAAGAAAGTGACAGAGCGAAGGCCATCTACTACATGCCGCACAAAGAGGCATTACGAGAAGATTCAACGACAACAAAGCTAAGGATAGTTTTTGATGCATCTTCTCACGCCAAAGGGTACAAGTCTTTGAATGAGTGCCTGGAAACAGGGCCCAACTTGAACCCTGAGCTTCTACAAGTCCTACTCCGGTTCAGATATTACCCGATCACCATGACTGCCGACATTGAGAAGGCATTTTTACAGATTGGTATTCGTGAAGAGGATCGTGATGCCTTCAGATTTCTTTGGTTTGCGGAAGAGCCAAGTTTCCCTTTGAAGGAGAAAAACATACAAGAATGGAGGATGACCAGAGTACCTTTCGGATCTACATCAAGTCCATTCATGCTTACGGCCACTATCCATCACCACCTGAAGCTGGTCTGCGAGCAACAGCCAGTGTTAGCAGACAAACTAAGAGCATCATTCTACGTCGATGACCTACTTCTCGGAGCTGAGAGTGTTGAGGAGGCTGTGAGAATTTACAAAACGTCTATTCACGTTATGAAAAACGCTGGGATGACCTTGAGGAAATGGACAGCTAACAACGAAGAAGTACAGCTGCGATTCGACAATGATGAACCTGAAATTATATCAGAAGGAAAGAGTCTCACACCTTCGCAAATCACCAAAGTACTTGGAATGATCTGGGACAAGCAAGACGATTGTTTTATGTACAAGGTAGAGTCTCTTCTGGAATTCCTCACTGCGAATCTGGACAACAAGCGGTTCATTCTCAAGGCAGCTTCAAGAGTATTTGATCCTCTCGGACTGATCGCACCATTCGTCCTAATGGCCAAGTTGCTCTTCCAAAAACTATCACTAATTGGGATGAGCTGGGATGAAGTACTACCCCCAGAGTTGGTCAACGAATGGCACGCCTGGAAGACGGATCTTGTGCAGCTGCCCTCTTTGAAAGTACCGAGATACATAAGGCGTGGTCTTCTGGCAGGAGCGAGAAAAATCGTCTTCGTAGATGCGAGTATGAAAGCCTACGGCTTGTGCGCATACTTGAGAACTGAGGATTACCAAGGAAATGTAGCCACCATGTTGGTTGTCGCGAAGACCAGGGTCGCACCGATAAAACCTTTAACCTTGCCTAGGCTTGAGCTCATGGGAGCTAATATGGGATCCAAGCTATTACAATACATAAAAGACTCCTATTATGACGTACACCTGGACTACATCATGTGGACGGATTCGACAGTTGCCCTCAGTTGGGTGAGAGCAGGGCCGGAGAAATGGAAGGCGTTTGTCAAAAATAGGGTAACGGAAATACTTGCAGTGACGTCACCGGACCATTGGAGACACTGCCCCGGTCAAGACAATCCGGCTGACCTCTTGACAAGAGGATTGACTATTCATGAGCTTCGAGACAGTGTCATTTGGTGGAAAGGACCCAACTGGTTGTGCCAAGAGCCTTCAAAATGGCCTGGAAACGCAGCTCCGTTGGAAAACACGTCACAACCAGAAGTTGAACAAGAGACACAGGTGTTGTTGGAGAACGATCGAGTGGTGCCAACATTGTTCGATGCCGGAGCTTATAATAATTGCCAAAAGGTTCTCCGGATAACTGCCTGGGTCATTCGGTTCGCTAACAACGCGAACAAAAAAGATGGCAAGTTCCGAGGGGGTCTAAGTGCAGCGGAATTGGACACCGCAGAGCGGTATTGAGTTAAGCAAGTACAAAAGGAAAGCTTTGAGACTGACATTTTTTTCAGAAAAAATGGCACAATGGAACTGAATCCAACACTCGCTCAGTTCCATCCTTTTTTTGATGATAACAAAATCCTTCGAGTCGGAGGACGGCTCCAGAAGTCTACCGAAAGTCTCGATGTGAAGCATCCAATCATACTTCCCAACGAGCATAGCTTTGTGAGGTTGGTCGTGATGGACGCTCATTTTAAAGTTCTGCACGGTGGAGTAGCAAGCACGATGAGTCATCTGCGAGAGCGGTATTGGATCATACGTGCCCGACAACTGACCAAGAAAGTAGTAAAAGGTTGTCTTATATGTGCACGCTTCAACGCGAAACCCACAGCAGTAGAGCAAGCTCCACTACCGACAGACAGGATTAAAAAGGCGAAGCCATTTGAGGTAACGGGGGTCGACTTCGCTGGGCCATTGTATGCGAAAAAAGGATTAGATAGTTGCGAGAAAGCATACGTCGTACTCTTTACGTGTGCTACTACCCGAGCAGTTCACCTCGAGCTTTCAACGAGTCTCTCCGCTGAAGCCTTCATGCTTGCATTTCGGCGGTTCATATCAAGGAGAGGCATACCGGGAGACATATATTCGGATAATGCGCTATCCTTTAAGAAAGCATCAAAAGACCTCCAGCATATTTGTCGTGCACTAGAGCAAGAAGCGTTTATGTCGTTCATATCAGAACGCAGAATTAACTGGAAGTTTATTGTAGAAGGCGCTCCATGGCGGGGTGGATGGTGGGAGAGGCTCATCCGATCTGTTAAGACAGCACTTAAGAAAGTGCTGGAAAGAAATAGCCTGTGCTTCGAAGCATTGATGACGACTCTCACCGAGGTCGAAGCAATCTTAAACTCAAGGCCATTGACCTATCTTCATGAGAGAGCAGGGGAACCATCAATCATCACTCCTGCCCATTTTTTTTGGTTGGACAAAGTTTGGCAGTTCTGCCAGAGACCAGCGATTCCAGGGAGGTTCAGGGATCTGTGACGCACCAGGAAACGGTTCGCACGTTCCAATATAGGAAAAAACTTGTGGATCATTTTTGGAAACGCTGGAGGTCCGAGTACCTGCTGGAGCTAAGATCTGCTCATCGGTACCCCGTCAGAAACACTCGCAACCTAGAGGTGGATGACGTGGTAATAGTGGAAAAGCTCCGAACTTCCAAGCCATTTTGGGAACTTGCGAGGATTGTTGAGACGTACCCCGGAGCCGATGGAATTGTTCGCGCCTGTCTCGTGAAGCAGCAAAATGGCGCACTCGTCAAGAGACCAGCGCAGAAACTTTACTTGCTGGAGATTCACCGAAGCAAACCTAAGGCTCGGGAGGATGTTGCAAATGGAAGATGAAGAAGCGAGCGGGATCGAGGGCGCGAATCTTTGTGAACGAGCTGAAGCCGAACAGTAGAAGAGTAAGGTCATCCTTACCGAATCGACTATCTTTCTGCCTCTGTTTTTATGAGTTCCGTAACACCTGTTTCAGCTACTCTATCATCAGTTACCTGCATCTGCTCTAAGGGTAGGCCTCTTTTTTTTTGTTAGAAAGACTTCGATTTTAGATTTGTCTTAATTCCCAACCTTTGTTTCAGACGTGCCCCGCAGTATATTTATCGCAGTGTGTCCCAGGACATTAAAGGCCGGTTCACACATACAGCGGAACGCTAAGTTAGCGCTACGTGAGCGCTCACAGGAGCGCTCATGTGGCGTTTCCCAGCGTGATGTAGCGCTCGGTTAGCGCTTCAGCAGCGCTCTGTTAGCGCTTCAGAAGCGCTCTGTTAGCACTTCAGGAGCGCTTTGTTAGCGCTCTGTTAGCGCTACGAAGCGCTTTGTTAGCGCTCGCAGTTAAAAATAATCGCCTTCGAAAGAGCTCTGTGTCTCGGTCCCTCAGCCTACGAACAAGGTTCGTCGGGTACTCGTCGGTATCTCGGTGGCGAAAGGTTTCGCGCACCCAGAAGGCTCTTCTGGCCGTTAAGCCGTCGACACACCTATGTAAGAGCATTTGTACCATTTCTATTTCAGCATCCGACATGTCCGCCATGGTGCTGCTGACGTACACCCAACCACAGGAACCGGAACCGCAAGCGCACACGCTAATCCGCAGCACCGCGGTACAAGAAGCGCTACTGAAGCGCTAACAAGGCGCTACTGGAACGCTAACAAGGCGCTACTGGAGCGCTAACAAGGCGCCACTAAAGCGCTAATCACGCGCTATATTAGAACGAAGTCACGCGTAGGAAGCGCCACATGAGCGCTCCTTGGAGCGCTCACGTAGAGCTAACTTAGCGCTCCGCTGTATGTGTGAACAGGCCTATAAGCAAATCAAAAGGTGGAGCGAAACGCGTGACCATCTCTGCGTAGGACGCGTAGGACAAAAACGTTTGGACAAAAATTGTTTCGCGTGACTCTCTTTGTCACGCTGATGGGATCTCTGGGGCTGTTGTTTTTCGCCGTTTGCCTAGTTATAAATAGGCGGGCCACGTAGGTCCGGTTTTTGAAATGCGCTCTTTAGTGTTCTGTTGCTTTCGTGCGTTGCAGACGCTGCCGTGTGTTTTCGCCGTAAACGGCCGGAATAAGTCCATGCCCATTTTTCGGTAATAGCCATTTTTTTCACCGGAGTTCGTGGAATTTTTGTGATGTGTTTGTTGGATACGCTTTCGACAAAAACTGCTCTTCGCCGACGACGAGACGTCAGTTGAATGTGCGCAACCTTCCTTCTCGAGTGTGCTTGTGGGGTGCCTGAGATGGATTATGCATCCATCAAGGATTACATGATATCGCTCTTTTATTAGTAAGAACACTGCAAGCATGCTTCTGATAGTAGTCCTGCTTTCCTCTCAATCTCCGCGGTTTTTTGTGTGAGGAGTTTTGTTTGGCATGAGGACAGTGGTAAGTTTTATTTTATAATTTGCTTTTCGTTTTACAGAGAAGTGTGACCTTTGTAAATATGTCGAGAATACACTGTGTGTATGATAGTGGTTTAATAAACTTCTGAGAGTCATTGAAAAACTTTTGCTTGTCCGTATATGTGATTGGATATGCAGCAAATGATATGCAACCTACACATACTTGCACGACGTTCGGCCAATACGGAGCAGACGCATCGAAGAGTATTCGCACTATATTGCGCGAACGCTAGGCCGGGACAAAACGGCTGTACGGCAGTACCTGCCGGATATCAAACGGTGGTGCAAAACTAGACATTTGAGCGATATTGGAACCGACTTTCGGCCGGTACTGGCACGATAATGCGAAGTATTGCCGTGCTGCTTGGGAACGGAGGTGATGACATCTGACCATTTGTGTTCCCAACGCTTATTTAATTTAATTCTCTTCTGGGGCGCGTGAAAAAGCACTTCTGTGACATACCAAAGATATTCGAAACTCGGGCAGGCATCTTGGCTTTCTTTGCCACTTTTGGCACTTATTTGGCACTTCACTGGGTAGCCAGAGAAGAGCCAAACTTCGGCATGCCCCGAATCGCCAAATTAAGATTTACTGCGGCAGTTATGGCTCAAGTCGGGCACTTTGGCAGAACCGTGGCGCACCAGAGAAAAGCCAAACTTGGCATGTCCGAAATACCCAAATTAGGCGTTGCTTTGGCAGTTATGGCTCAAGTCTGGCACTTACTTTGGCACAATTTTGGCAGACCAGAGAAAAGCCAAACTCGGCGTGGCCGAAATACCCGAATTAGGCGTTGCTTTGGCAGTTAGGGCTCAAGTCTGGCACTCCCTTTGGCACAATTTTGGCAGACCAGAAAAAAAGCCAAACTCGGCGTGGCCGAAATACCCGAATTAGGCGTTGCTTTGGCAGTTATGGCTCAAGTCTGGCACTTACTTTGGCACAATTTTGGCAGACCAGAGAAAAGCCAAACTCGGCGTGGCCGAAATACCCGAATTAGGCGTTGCTTTGGCAGTTATGGCTCAAGTCTGGCACTTACTTTGGCACAATTTTGGCAGACCAGAGAAAAACCAAACTCGGCTTGGCCGAAATATCCGAATTAGGCGTTGCTTTGGCAGTTAGGGCTCAAGTCTGGCACTCACTTTGGCAGAACTGTGGCCAACCAGAGAAAAGCCAAACTTGGCATGTCCGAAATACCCAAATTAGGCATTGCTTTGGCAGTTATGGCTCAAGTCTGGCACTTAATTTGGCACAACTGTGGCGGAGCAGAGGAAAGCCAAACTCGGCGTGGCCGAAATACCTGAATTAGGCGTTGCTTTGGCAGTTAAGGCCCGTTCACACTCTTGCGACCTCTTAAGGGGATTCAACCGCTCGTCACTCAATGGGCAAATTTCGCTACACGAACCTGAGTTTCTGGAATGCACGATAGTATTCATTCTTTTGGAGGTTACTTATGATAACGTAATGAAGGTTGTACGGCCCTTAGATTTTTCTTTTAGAGCGCTGGAGATGTTTAATAAAATCCAGAAATATGAGCGTTTTGACTGTTTTTTAGCGCGTTTTGAGGCATTTTTGAAAATACAATTATTTAGAAGACAAACGTGACAAAACACTTGGCCGTACGTACTAGGGGTGCCTCTAGGCTTAATTTAAAGATCATGACGAGAAAGCAAATATTGTTGTATTTGCGTATTTGTGTAAATAAAATCACGCTCTTAATTTTATTTCCGACTTGTTAAACGAGATGTCGACACTAGTACTAAATGCCTCAAACCGGAGATTTTCTTGCTGTTGCTGTTGTTATTTTTCTCTCGAGCTCGAATTCGACCGCGATGTCTCGTTGTTCGTGGATCGGTAGCACGTGTAGCGAAAGCTCACGCTGTAAAGCTCACTGATCGTGGATTCAATCCACCGCCTCTGCCCTTTTCTATCTGGATGAGCATCGTACCGGCGTGCTGTCATGTATCACTATTGTGTGATGCATGTTAAAGTCGTCAGACATGCAGTGGTATACTGCACTGTCTTTCATCTCCAACGAAGACACCAGATGCCCTCAGAGCTGATTAACTTCCCGCTGTATAAACATATAGACACAACAGAATTACAATTGATGGATCCGTTGGTCGGCATTTTTTGAACGTTGCAAGAAAGTGTAACTAGTCATCAGCAGACTCCTGGCGAAAGGCCTGATAAGGCTCTGAAGGCGATACTTTTGTTGATTCTATTTTTTTTGTGTGTGTGTGTGTGTGCTATGTTAGCGCGCGTGGTCAAACTAGGGTGCCTACATGTTTCCGCTCCGCTTTAGGGTGGCGCCAACTTCTTGTTACCCTTTCCCAGATCCTCTCCCACCGCCATTTTTTCCCACTTCTTATTTCGCTAAACGTACACAACGTTGAGTTTCTGTAGCCTCGACAGACCGGCAACACTGTGAGGCCACTTCCGTTTCCGTTCATAAGAGGAATCGGAGGCTCAGCGGGATGGTGGTCGTCGTGGCTGTCACTCTCCCATTCGGGTGTTTCATATTTTGAAGTTGCGAGCAGAAAGTGTGCGTTGCTTTTATCGAAACGCGAGTTCCCGCGACAAAACGGAACGCAACAGACCGGCATTGAACGCCGAAACCTCGCCGTCGGAACGAGAGCGGTGAGCGCTCCCTAGCCCTAACGAGGATTAGCGGCGTAGTCCGAGCGCACGACCGGCGAGTGTGACAAAATGGTCGACGAAAACAGCAGAGGTTACCATGGTAACGAGGTAGGCAACACTGGTTTGTCGGCAACAGGTATCACAAACGTTGTCGCCACCCTAAACAGCGGAGCGGCGGAAACATGTAGGCACCCTAGGTCAAACACTTGCATACGCTACAAGCATGGCTATACTTCGTTTCACTTTGGGTCCGAGCGCGGCCGATGTTATGAGCCAAAGGACCAATCAAACAGCGCATAAAGCGCAACGTCATGGGGTGGTCTCTGCGCTTGATAGGACTAGCCGCTGGAGGAGCACGCACAGAGAGACGGCAATTACCGGCTAGCCTATTAACGCTGTTTGATTGGCCCTTCGGATCATAACATCGGCCGCGCTGGGACCTAAGCTGAAACGAAGTTTAGTAAGCACCCTAAGATCGTGCTGGGTTGAACAGAGATATCCTAATATGTAGGGTGCCTCAATGCCCTTCAGCTTCGAGTGATGCCACCCCATGTAGTTCCCGAGGCCAACAGCACGCGCTCACGGGTAAAATACAAAGAAATCGACGAAAACAAAATGTCGCCATAGCACAGTCAGCGCCACAAACGCGTGCCGGGACACGATCTTTCACGCGCTTCTGAACAAAAAAAAAAAAAGAAAAGAAAAATAAAAGTGTGGGACAAATTAGCCAGATGTCTCCAACCTAAGCAAAGCGCACATTAAGGCACCCTACTAATATGTATTTGGAAATAAAAAAAAGATGGTTGAATGAGTTGCAAAGAAGGCTAAATACTTATTCCGAACAACACTTATTATATGAAACATTATTTCAGATATTTTCATTCTCTGTAGACTTTGTTTGGTGCCTAGTGGATATGAAAAACAAAAAAAAAGAATCATGATTTCTTTTATTTTGAACAATTACAATATATTTTCTTAACCAACAAACATGTGCTTACTCTGAGATGCAAATGAAATTTTGACGTTAGCGTTTTGGCGCTCGAAACAAATTTTTTTTTTTTTTGTAAATTTAACACTTCCTGTTTTGCGGATTACTAAGAAAACCAAACGGGCCATCAATAGTTAGAAAATGCGTTTCTACATAAGGTGAGGCGTACGTTTCTTTTTATTTTTTTCTTCACCTTTCTAAGTTTAGGCAAAATCAAGTGAACCTCTAAATAACTTTAGTGTCTTCATAAATAACCTCGGGAGTTCACAATGCTATATTGTCCGTTATGAACACCTCTTTCAACAGTGATCTTACTATGTCACGGTGGAATGAAGCGGTGCTACCTCACCTGTCTGGAAACAAATTGGGGTGTGAGTATGTTTATACAGCCTAGAACATAGTCCGCCTCAACGGGCGACTTGTCTCCCAGCTGTAGGTGAGCATTTTAGCCAGTGCAGTACAACCGGTAGCCTGGGGTTTTAAACGTACATCACGGAGTAGTGATACACGACCGCAGGCCGGTACGATGCTCATTCTGATCGAAACGGGAAGGGGTAGGGATTGAACCCAGGATCCCTAGGTTATACAGCGCGAGCTTTCGCTCCATGTGCTCCGAGTTGGTGTGCTCTAGCCCACTCGGCCGCCGATCATTTTTTTTTCTTTATTGCACTTCCATGGCCATCGATCCCTCTTTATCTGTCTGGACATGGTCTGGACTAGGGTGCATCAATGTCCTTCTGTTTAGGGTGATGCCACCCTTTGTAGTACCCCATGAGGACAGCACGCGCTCACGGGGAAAATACAAAGAAATCGACGAAAACAAAATGTCGCCATAGCCCAGTCAGCACCACAAACGCGTGCAGGGACACGCTCTTTCACGCGCTTCTGAACAAAAAATAAAATAAACGTGTGAGACAAAATGGCGAGATGCCACCACCCTAAGCAAAGCGCACATGAAGGCACCCTAGTCTGGACTAAAGTCCCTCGATGTGCTTGCGTTTGTCTTGCAAGTGGCGTCAGATGCGCCAGTGCACGAGGCCCGTGTCTCGAGCGGCCCTTGGAAGCACTTGTCGGCGCAGTACTGAAATGAGCGGCCCTTGGAAGCGAATGGCAGCGGAGCACCCGCTCCTCGCACGTTTCTTGCGAGTCTCCACAACAATGGTTGGCGAAACTTGAAAGCGTGAATTTTATCAAATGAATTTAGTCTGCACTTGCCGGGAGCGCCTTCAACTTATGGAATTTACGAGGATGACTCGAGTGCAACATGGCTTTGTCTATTTGAGTGGTTCTTTTTCGCTGACAAGCAGACAGACAGAAAGTGTCCTTTCTTGCCATACCGTTGCCAATGTTGTCAGCTTCTGTGCACTTGACCATATGCAAAAAGAAGCGCCATCTAGTGTATTCATGATCAATGATCAGATTTCCTCCATATTGGGGGGTTCCCGTACCGACGGTTTCGCCCGAAAAACAATAGTCCCGGCAAAGTGTAAGTCGTAGAACTAAAATATGATCACCTGCTGCAAGTCCAGTACGAAACCTTCACAGGACGTCTTCGAGAAATACCGTTCATTGACCTGGATGGCCCAGTTCACTGCTTGAGTGACGAGTCTTGCGAGCTCGTTGCTGACAATTCCTTTTCCTGAATTTTGCGGCCGTCTTTCTTTTCTTCTTTGATCCGAAACTAACCAGCAACCCATTGAGTGTACAAATAAACTGCCTAATATCATGAAAACCGAGTTAAATGCAGATGCACCTCGTGCACAACTGGAAGATGTGATAAACCCCCCAATATGGCGGCTACTAATGGCATGATGATGATAGCTGGCAAGGATTTCGCATATGGTCTCGAGTAGTAGAGCCGCGCAACTTGCTTGGACAGAGAACTCCTTGGTACAGTTCACGGGTGGAAAACGGTTGCTTCTTGTTGCTTTTGACTCGACGCGCAGAAGTGTGGACCTCTTCGACCGAGGTCCACACCTCTGGACGTGCAGAAGTTTGGACCTTGCCCCGCAGATGTGTGGACCTCGCCACTAAATGAGCTATGCTTAGGGTCGGCACTCTGTTCCCCAATATTGCTGTGGGCGCCGCCATCTTGGTGCTTGTACAGAGCCGACGCAACTGCCGATCGTCAGGATTCAGAAGTGCGACTTCCTCGGCATTTGATTCCGTGTTGGCAAGCTCATGTAATATTGCTTTGCTCTGTCGCGAAACGTTTAAACATTTGTGGAGGACGTAAAAGCGTTTCCTGTGATTTCAGATAAATTTTCAGATAACTGGCAGCCATGATTTTAAGACACAGTATGGACAAGTGTCGTTACCGGGCCTGAAGCGTAGCTTATTTTGTGGCACTAGGAAAGATTATGGCGGAACAGCGCAGCACTGAGCTAAATTTCAGACGCCATGTTCTTTTATATATAGTGCCGCTAAATAAGTTGCACTTCAGAGTAACGACACTTGGCCATATTGTGTCTTAAAATCATGGTTGCCAGTTATCGGAAGCTTTATCTGAAATCACAGGAAACGCTTTTCCGCCCTCCACAAATGTTTAAACATTTCGCAACAAAGCAAAGCAATATCACATGAGCTTCATAACACCGAATATAATGCTAAGGAAGTCGCACTTTTGAATCATGACGATCGGCAGTTGCGTCTGCTCTGCATACGAGCCAAAATGGCGGCGCCCTCAACAATGTCGGGGAACGGAGTGCCAATACTCTAAGCGCAGCTGATTTAGTGGCTCTAGTTCTTCCCAGAAGTGGCGCGCAGGCACGTGGCCCGAGCATTTCCACAAAAATGATTGGCGTCACTTTTCCCAGGATAGATGGGCTCTACTCAACACATCCTGGGAGAGGGTTTGCAAACCAGTATTCAGACGAAGAGCAGGCCGATATAGAATATAGGAAGTTCAAAACTGACACTTTATTTCTTTTTTTGTTTTCTAGCTTTAAATTAAGCTCTAAAACTATATATATATTTTTTTTATTTGCAAAACAACGTTTGCGTGTTAAATGTGGTGGTCCAAATGGCCGCAACGCCGCACCTTGTGCTTTCGATAATTTCGAACGTGGATAGAACTTCGAATTCATTCGGAAATCAGAGCTTATTCTACGTTTTGTAAGCCACTGTAATCTACGTATGTACTGGCTCGTATCTCACGCCGCCTGTTGGCCGCTTCCTGCAGCGGCGGACGCAGAGCGAAGAAGATCTAGCTCGAGATCGGTGGCGAACAGCCCGTGGCCCGAGCCCACCTCGAGCGCCCGACCCTGCATGCGCAGCTGGGAAAATGCAACTCGTTTGTTCCGGGAAAATTCTGCGCTATCTATGAGGAAAAGGGTACAAATAAATAGCGGTTGAATCCGCCTTAAATCTTGGTTCCTTGCGACCTCTTAAACCTCTTAAAACGAGAGGACACACAGTGGCGCCATCTATCGGGTTGCAGTGTAAACTTGACGGTCCGGTATATTTTCTATTTCTCCCGCGCATTATCCTTTCGTTCTTGCCTCGAAAAACTTTTCGAAACGTTATAAACGAGCCTTTCTCATAGGCATTACGCACATTCGACCTCGGAAATGCCACAAATCCGTCGCTCTTGTGAAATGCAGTTCCACGCATAGAATTATTACAATAAACGCTAGAGGCTCAGCTGGCGCTAGTGTCTACGGAACTTCCGGTTGCAAATTGAAGCAGAGAGTACAGTGAACTAGAATAGGAGTAGTGGAAAAATAGCCGGCCTCCAGGTGAGGCGCTTCGTGTAGAACCCACCAGGTAGCGCTGGTGTTCGATTCCGGAGCACGCCTGCCAGGGAAGTTCGCGCCAATCGTAGCTGTTTTTCATCTTAGCGGTTCATTAGTGTGGCCTATGTATGCTTTATGAGTGTTCCAACGTCTGTGAAATAATGTTTAAAGCTTACTTGGGCAATGTAGTGAAGAGCGGGGTAACCAGTCTTGCATGCTGGCGCGTAGCGATGCGCATCCGTCTTCTTTCTCTTCGTTTTCATTGCTTAGTGACAAGGCTCGAACCTATGTAATCACAATGCCAAGCACTTGACATTCACAAAACTAAATTGCGAAAACGACCATAGATACCACAGAAACCATCTGAGAACGTACGCGACGACATATCCCATGTTACAGTAGCCATCTCCTCCGGATTTCGACAACAGCGCCACTTGCGGCAGTCTACACTTCTGGCTTCACACGGCCGATGGGGCGCCGTCGACGCTTTTTCCACTACCCCTATATTCTAGTTCACTGTACAGAGAGCATGCAGTCTACTTTTCCAGTCTTCCTCTGTATTCCTATGGGAAAAAGCGCGTGAATTTTGTCTCTTCGCCGGAAAATAACATGAATAACTTTTGTTATTTCGGTTGTACCGGATAGTATGTACCTTTATTGATATTGTGAAAGTGTTAAAGGGGCCCTCCAACAGTATTTGAGCGTCTACTTTTTTTTGCGGTTTCTCCACGCTAGTGGTCCCGGAAACCCAGTGGACAACGAAAGAGTTTAAAAATATTAGCGCATCATATTTTAATTTGACAACTCGGAAACACCTCCTCCGACGGTGGCGCCGCGAGGTGCCGAATGCGCGCGCATAACGGCGCTCCCTTTCACTATACGTCACATTCACTGGGTTTCGTGATTGGCGAGAGCCGTCCCAGAAATTTTGAAGCGGAATAAAGTATATCACACGTTAACCGTCATTATTTCTCTAAAAAGTCGTTTTTATAGAGCAAATAAAGTTGCAAATTAAAGTTCAAAAAGGGCGAAAACAACGCCTCGTCGCTCATGCGCGCCTCCCAGCGGCGGAGTACCTCCTACTCGCCGAGGTGGCTCCGGTGGCGGAGTTGCGGGAGACGAGGCTTCCGCTGCTGTCGAAGCGGACTGAGGCAGAGACGCGTCGCGGCGCTTGCGTGGTGTGTCCTCGTACGGCGCGACGCCCAGCTCCGCGCTCCTTTTTAAGAATTTGGAGCTCAAAATCCGTTAAGCCCGGTAAATTCATCGATGATGGCGACCCGATTCCAAAGCTACGATGGTTGCAGCGAGGCCTAATGGCCGACCGGGCCGACGGGCTATCAACCAAACTCGCGTCCAATTGGCCAACCGCTTTGCTCCAATCGCTAAACTGTTTCATTTTACGTCATGAAGCGCAATGTTTTGCTTATTTAAAGTTGTTTTCTGCAATATTTATTTTGCTAATAACTCACAAAATATTGCGAATTTCTGTAATATCTTTTTCCTCGGTGTTCCTGCTTTCATGGAGCTTCGTTTCAGCGCGAACTTCAGACACTTGCGTTTGACTGCGTTTGACTGCGTTGCGGCGAGAACCGAAAGCGAGTCACCGGCACATTTGTGCTTCGCATGAAGCGTGGAATCCAATTCAAGGAATCTTCTTGGCACGCGATATAAGCAGCAGGGATGTCCTGGTGTCTCGCTGCCGCAACGCAGTCAAACGCAGTCAAACGCAACTGTCTCAACCTGGCTTTATGGCTTTAGTTACAGCATTTTTTCTTTACCGCTGAACGATGTTAAACTTCGCCATATTTCAGGCCCAAACCTCTGTTCCATGGCAGGTATGTAGAAACGAGCGACGATTCTAAGCAAAGTAACGATCGAAAGGAATGTAGAGTATGTTCAAAGTCCGCCAGTATTCCGTTGGTGCTTATATATTGCTTAACATGCCCGTCCTGTCACTATATGAAAATGACCCCGTCGTGTATCTTTACGAGTGGTTAAAAAAAACACGTTCGAAACGTAAAGAATAAAGTACGTGGGCTACAAAAGGTGTGTTTTCTTATTATTTCCTATGTCGGGCAGTTTTTATCGGGCACCTCTTCTCTGACGTCTTTCTATTTGCAAAGATTTGGAGCTTGCGGGTGAGGATTTGAACCCAGAACAAGCATCTTCGCACATATTCATGAGCAGAAAGAATAAAGCAGTACTTATTTATTGAAAATCGAACTATATTACGTGACTTTCAATTTATTTTGATCGTCTGCAAGCACAAGGAGTTACTTATCCAGTGTTACTGCGTAGTTCTTGCCGTCTCTCTCGGTTTTCCACATGTTCTTCGTTCGTTTGGCACGTATATCCCCCATACTGGAAAGCGCCGACGCCGTGTTCGCGCTAACAGTGTCCGACAGTGCACATAAATGCATGTACGAAGCGGTTTTAGCACCGTTTTTCATGTCAAGATTTTCAAATAAAAACGCCGTAACTGACCAATTATTTCATCTGCGTGACTGGGAATGTTCCAATGTG
>JABSTQ010004901.1:0-12366 GCA_013358835.2 Ixodes persulcatus | reverse complement strand
GAATCCGCGCGCGCGATTTGGCTTCCTCCCCGTGGACTTCGCCTCCCTCTCGACTTTGTCATTTACTATACACCGCTGACTTAAAACTTCGTGTATTCGACTACTTTGTTCTTCTCTTCAACGTCTGGATTGACTTTTCAGAACGTGATAAGGAGAAGAAATAGCACAAAATACAAGAAAAGCGAAGAGCAGCACAAAAAAAGCAACGAAAAAAAAAAAACTAAATCGGAAAGCCTTTACAATCCATCCCTCTCCCTCACTGCTATCCTTAGATAGAATTGGTGCTTTTTGGTCGACAGCACTATAGAAGGACTACTTACACACTTGTTCTTCAGATGCTCTATTCTTGCACTTCCATTATTTCTCTTGTCAATGTGTCTCGACTCTTACCTATTACGGAACAAGTTTCAAAATGTGCTACACAACCACATCCGGACAGTGGGTTCCCAAATGTCCAGCGGCGACTCAGTGGGTGTTATAAAATGCTCCTTTAAACGATGATTTAAACACCTGCAGTCAGTAGTGGTGTTACATGTAGTGTGTGTAAGGAGCATGTAGGCCAGACTGGCGGGTGTTTGAATGATTGTTTAAGGGAGCATTTTATAATACCCATCGAGTTGTCGCTGGACATTTGGGAATCTACTGTCCGATTGTGGTTGTGTAGCACATTTTGAAACTTGTTCCGTAATAGATAGGATTTGAGACCCACTGACAAAAGAAATAATGAAAGCACAAAGAATAGAGCATCTGAAGGACAAGTGTGCAAGTAGTCCTTCTATAGCGCTGTCGACCAAAGAGCTCCAATTTTCTATCTAAAGGATAGCGGTGAGGGAGAGGGATGAATTGTAAGGGTTTTCTTTTCGTTTTTTACTTTTTTCTTTTGTCTTTTCCTTTTCTCTTCTCTTGTCTTTCGCTTTTTTTCTTGTATTTCCTGCTATTTCTTCTGCTTATCACGATCTGGAATGTCAACCTAGACGTTTGAAGAGAAGAATGAAGTAGTCGAATACACAAGAGTTATAAGTTCAGCGCGTGTGCTTGTCTTTTTGAGTATCTGGTGTGGATTGTTTCCCTGCACTGTCACCGTAGAATATGCGAAAATGAATAATGACATTGGCATATTTGTCATGCCAAAGCCTGTCACACTTGTTCCGAACTCTGATCTCCACGAGATCACAATACCAATGTTTCTGTTGTAGTGGCACGGCAGGAGTCTATACTTGTTTTGCTCCAGTCTTTGTAAGGGGGGACGCTGTGATCCGATTCTACTCAATTATGGTGTACTAGATAGCACTATATTTGCAGAGCTAGTCTTTGTTTTTTGTAGTTCCATCAAAATATATTTCAGCTTTTAAGTTACTGTTATTAGCATGTAAATTTACAAGCTTATCTAGATTGAAGGCAGCAAATATCTTGCCAGCACTCATGTACGTGTTTGAAGTATATTGCGTTACATAATTGACCCAACCTTTGATTTTTATTTGTCAGTGCCTCAAGCGAATTGTGCATGCTGGGATTGCTTTTGTTTGGTTGTTTCACATGATCTACAGCACATTTTTCACCTTTCTACTGAGTGCAGCCCTCGCCGAACAGAAGCTAGCATCGACTAGGCCAAGGTTCCAGTCCATGGCAGTCTGCAAAGGTTGTTGATGGTAAGCTGCCTTATAATACAGCTGTGTAAGAGCAGCGTATCCTGGGTGACAATTTAAAATGCATTTTTATGTTTTAGAAAGTGAAATTTGCATGGGCATAACTTGCAATGTGAAACCTTACCAAGCCTGTTCTGAACTTTATCCCTCTTGAGATTTCAATACAGCCGTTTGTGCTGCACACACACTGGCTACTTCGGCCAGGTAGAGACATGATACATATGAAGTAGACAGGTGAGTATCAACTGCTCAGTGCTGTCCATGGTGACGTTCTCTCCTTATCAGACGACTTACCACACTTGGTTCGCAAGGCATTTGAAAAGGAGAGCAAGTTAGCTGCTGCATGATGCTCCAGTACTGGGCAGTTGATGATTGCTTGTTCACCTTCGTATAGATCACGACTGTACTTCAATCTTGGCAAGTGTGACACCTATCTGATTCAGCCTAGCAGTGGTGTGCTGAGCGGTATGTGTAGAGCTAGTTGACTTGTGTACAGACAGTGGCTGTGCAGTATAAAACAGACCCAATTGGGAACTTTAATGCAACCTTCTGTAGTCCCATTGATGATATGATTATGATTACACAACGTTTTATGGCGCAAAGAAAAAAATAACGCGATGTAATCGGTTTTCTAGACTGCCTGTGCGACCTTCAAGCTTGTCTTTTTACGTTCTGCGCAGTGAAATGCCCTCTATAAGCAATATTTAGGGAATCCTTGAGCTATATGCTGAAAGGAGTGAAAGCAGCAGTCCCGGCCGCATTCTCCCCTCTTCTGTATACTGTGCAAATGCAGACGGACGCGCACTTCGGATGCTTTAAACCTAAGGGCCCCTCATAAAGCACACGGCTTAATAAGCATCAATTATTGTGAAGTGTTCGCGGATTTGGCTTTTAAATGTCATGCACATAGGAAGCACAATGGTGGTGTAAAGTACGCCGAAATCGTAATGGTGCACTTTAAGTAGGGTGACCAGACGTCCGGTTTTGGCCGGGACAGTCAGGTTTTTAAGGTCCGCTTCTGCCGTCCCGTCTTTTTGCACCAATGAAGAACCATGTCCCGTTTTTTGTCCCAATGAAGAACCATGTGAGTTAAAGCGAACCGCAACTATGTCTACTCGTTACAAGTATATTTTACAAAAATTACCGTAGGTACTTACAAACATTTACCAAGAGAGTAAGATTTAGAACTGTTCTTGCCCACAAACACTCATTCTCTCGCGAAGACGCGAGTGTAGAAATATTTCTTGAACTACCGGATATAGCACTCATGTGTGATTGAACTTCACATATATATGTGGGAAGACTTTTACAACCGAGTCTTGCCGGATAAAGTCCTGCTTAGGAAACTTCGGTTGTCGGCAAAATACTCCCACACCAACAATGGACCCGAAGCAGGACCTTCCAAATGAGTGCATGCAACTGAACCGTGAGTGTGACTGTTCCCTAGACCCTGAGGCATTAGTGCAATATGGTAACGTTTTGAAATAAGAGCAGTTCTTTCATTAATTCTTTTTCGACCAATCTATATCTTTAGTACCCTTCTTCCACAGGCTGGGATGTCCCGTTTTCTACCTTGAGGAATAGAGTCACCCTAACTTTAAGGTTATATTATACAGGGTATGTTCAGCGAAATGCGGGCCAAATCGTTTGTGCCAAAACTATACATCGCACAAAAAAAGGTCTTGTGTTGTTTTGGTCCTGAGCCAGGGGCCTATTTAGAAAAATTATTACAAAGCAATGTTGCTAATAATGTGTATGTGGGCTGATTCTTGTGTTTATTTTTTTCTTCCAATTACAGCATACACGGAGGGTATCTCCAAGGAGGAGGAGTGGATCCCCGCCCCTGCCCGTTTCGATCTGGATGAGCATCGTACCGGCGTGCGGTTGTGTATCACTACTGCGTGGTGCGCGTTAAAGACCTCAGGCTAGCGGTGGTACCGCGCTGGCTAAATTACTCATCTACAGCTGAGACAGCAGACGCCCACTGAGGCAAACTGACTTCCGACTGTATAAACATACACACAATGTTTTCTTTTCTTTTTTTTTTTTGAGAAGGAGTGGGATTATGCAGAGAGGCTAGTGGGTTTTTCTATGGGTACGAAGCTGTCCGAAGTAAGGTCAGAATGGAAAAAGCACCACCAAGTTCCGCCTGGTCCCAAACAGCCACAATAATGAACACGGAATTCAGAAAAATAGTAATACGAAGGACTTACGCAGGCAGCCACACTTTTTGAGTTCGCAATGACATTTGATTATGATCACAAATATTCCTGCTTTGCTCAAGGTCGCCTAGTTTACACACCATATTGGTGATCTTTAGCGCAGCAGGAATATTTTTTATCAGAATTAAACGTCATTGTTAACTGAACAAATGTGGCTGTCTGTCTAAGTCCTTCGTGTTTTTATTCTTTTTACTTCTGTGTTCATTATTTCTTTTTTTTTTCTCATGATTTAGTCCTTTGTGTTTTTGTTTCTTATGTGTTCATTATGTTATTTTTAACTTTTATGAGGTTTTAGTTAAATATATGATGCCCTCGTCATTTTCTAGTCCGGGAAACAGTGGTGACCTCGTCGTGTTCAAGGAGCAGTAATGACCTTTTCATCTTTTATTGCTTCCGGCGAACAACGGTGTCTGTGTGCGTGTGTGTGTGCGGCGTGTTAATCACACGGGATGATTTGGCGACCGAACGGAAAAACAAGGCCAGCGAGGAGCGACTGGGGGACTTTGAACATCACACGGTGCAAAGAAGGACTTCAACGACGAGGCTAGCAAGCAAGCCCTTGTCAAAACTGCTGTGCTCGACCGGAGAGTTGAATCAGAACTGTGACTCTGTGAGTAGGAATCAACAACTTTGGAACTTTCGTATAGTTTACAGCTTAATTGTTGCCTTCTGCTTGTTTTATTTTAATAGGTGTGTTTGTGCTATTACATTTTTAGTCTATTTTAATGGTTGTCCGTGCTATATTAGTTTTGTTTCTTATCATTTTTTCTTGAACGGGGGAAGTACCTGTTTAGAGTTTTGGCGCTTTTATGTATAAAACTTTTTTTGCAAACCATATTCTCGGTCTGCTCCCTCGACAACCAATCCCGCCAAAGGGCTGTGACTTTCCGACGTCGAATGATATGTTACAATGTTTCCTAACTAGCGATCGCCTGCATTCTATCTTTGTAGCATACATATTTGTCAAAATGACAAATTCCGATCCAGGCCAATAAAGATTAGTCAGTGGCCTATTCTGTAGATATATCTACGTAAACACACGTTTGGCAGTGTGGGATAACAGTAAAATGTATATTTTGTGGATATTCATAAAAATGCAATATATGATCCCATGTCTGGACCTGGAAAGTATGGTACCTGCCCCATGGCAATAATTTTCATGTGAAACTAGAAGGAGCATCACTTGAAAATTGCTTTATATGGGGTGGGTACCCTATTTGCCAGGCCCAAACACGGGATCATATAAAGCAGTCTATATATGCTATATAAGGAATTGGGCAGATATGGGTATATAAGGAATTGGGCAGATATGACTATATCCATCCAGATACGGCCTGATTATGCATATCGGGCCATATCTGCCCAATTCCTTATATATTCATATCTGTATTTTTTAATATAAGTCCATATATGACATTTTTGTAAGGGCTCGCCTGACTGTACGTCTGGAGTTGTTATAAATAACGCCAGCCTTTAGATTTCCGTTTTTCAGAATCGAGAAGTTTTACATGCCTGTCGGGGTGTTACGAATATGCATCCAACGGCTTACATGTTGTTTGAAGCACTCATCCGCTTCTTCTCTCAGCTTCGCTTGAATTTCAGGATGCAGCGCAAGTAGGTAGACAGTGTATGAAATAGCAGATGACGTCGTGTCTTGACCCGCAAGAAAGAAGAGAACGCACTGGGCCATGGCTTCGTCTTCGGTTAAGGCTGCAAGAGGTGAAAAGCAGAAAATTAGTAAATTCCAACAACGTTGATTTATTCATTTCATAGTGTTAAGCAATAATGACGCTAGTTGATTGTTTAACTAATTTTTTATCGTGTAAATCAGCGGTCGACGTCCGGCGGCCGGCGGAGCGATAATATACGGCCCCATGCACATCACCAAAGTCGACATCTCCCCCAACCCCCCCCCCCCCCCCCCCCCACACACACACACACAAAAGAACAAGAGGTATGTTCGGATGCAGACCCGGTATAACCGGCCGCATTAATGCTGAACAAGTTCGAACAATTTTCCAGATGGAATTTCCTGAGTAGCTGATCCAGAGATAGGCATTAACCTTGAGAATTCATCTGTAGCGAACGACTATTGTTAGGTTTTCCGCTAGCCCCCTTAATTAAATTTTTCAAATCCAGAAAATCTTGCTGCGGCCTTGATCGAAGTATTCGCTACAGCACGTATATATCTGCGAACTTAATTGTACAAGATGAAGACTGAGGAGTTAAACGTGGGTCTTGCGAATTAGAGATGAGCACCTCCGAAAATGCTTCACGACTCTCGGTAAAGTGTTATAATGTGAATGCTTGCATCTTGGCAACCAATATTGAACACGTAAAATCATACTGAGAGATGACTCGAGCAATCTTCTGTTACGTCTGCCTGAATCAAGTAAACGACTTTGCATATCACTTTTAGTATATGACAGCTTTTTTGATTTTCAGTTTCTATAAATTGAACTCTCCCCACCACCCCTTCCTCCAATCTCCGTTTCTACGTCTGGCCCGCTCCGTCTCCGCTTTGCGGCGACTTGCCCCGCTGGAGCAAACAAGATTGCCGACCACTCGTGTAAATAGTCTAGCTGTACAGATGCAAACGCGGTGAAACGAGATAGTGATCGACGTATCAGAACTTGGGTGTCGCAAAACCACGCATGGTTCCCCGTCATCCATCCTTTAGAGCAGTAATTATGAAACACGTATTGCAGTGGCATGCTGTCTATTGAGTAAAAGAAAGAAATATGCCCGAGGGAAAGAGATACAGCTGAATGATAGAAAGTATGGGCTTCAAGAGGTGACATAAGGGATAAGAAATGGTTTAGTGGAAGCAGGATAAATTGCAAAAGCATGGCAAAAGATAAGAGGAAAAAATAAACCGGGAAATACAGACACTGAGAAAATGAGGTAGAAAAATTGATGAGGCATCAGGGCCCGTTTGCTCGAAGCTGGTTAACTAAACGCGGTTAAACGGATTTCCCTACGAGGGGGAATTTTAGGTCATGTGACCGGCAGAGTAAGGACGGCGGGGAAACATGGCGGTGCCCCGGTGAGTGAGCGCCGCTCGCTTTGGAACCAGGGTTGGGCAGAAATACTGAAAAATGTATTTGGAAATACAAATACTGGGATACATTAAAATAGCAGCTAAAATACTGATACTGAAATATATCTGCAGAAGTGTATCGCGATACGTATCGAAAATACATTTTAAATAGAGGCAAAAAGTATTTGGAAATACAAATACAGGAATACATTTTACGGAGGGCAGAAATACAAATACAGAAATACTGATACAGCAATACATTTTTTTAATTTGTTTGAGACGCCAAATGAGATGAAGTTTGAAGTAGGAAGTGGAAGATTTTGATTCCGAAAATATTTTCCCGTAGGCTTGGCACTTTGCCTTGTAAGTAGTGGTTTCGGACGACGAGGAGTCTTCAATGGGCTCAAAAGAAACGTTCCATCAAGGACTGACCGCGGTCCCTTCCTTGACATCCTGTCTGCCTGCCGAGAAATGCGAAAAGACTTCGACCTCTAAATAAACTCTATGTCCTCCTAAATCCCATCAAAACGTCACCACGCCCCTGTCCAATAAGGACGCCCCTGTCAACATTGATCACATGACGTCACGGTGGAATGAACTGCTATTCTTGATCTGTAGGTGTGGCCTTGAGCATGAAACTTTACGACACTGCTCTATGAAAGGCAAATACGTACTTTCGTTGAAGGTTACCTCGTTGGAGATCGTGCAGGGCTGCAGGCAGTGTCGTTTGGAATTTTTGAGAATAGTGGACCACCTGAAGCATTCTGGAACACATGTCTTATCTTCTGTTACGGTTGAAAAACCGTTACGGTGGCATCCCTCTTGTGAAGGTCCTTCCTGCCGACCCTCCGCCACCGACGCATAGATTGCAGTCCTCAAGTTTCGCCTAGCATCATCCAAACAGAGATCTCGTGGATTGCGACCTGACACTGCCTTCACAGGTGCGAGCTCTCCGAGAAACAGCGCGCTCGAGACGAGTCGCAGGTTTACGAAGTCTGGGTCGGCACAGCGAGGTCACGTCTGGCCTCCTTCCTGTGTTTCAGATCACCAGAGCAGCGGGTCACGTTCACGTCGGCTGATGACGTACCCTTGAGCCGTGCAATATTACGGGCGCTGCCGCAGACGCATTCGAATATGTGTTGAACTTCAGTGCGTGAGTCATCCTATACTATTTCTATACTTCGTCTCACCCTAGCATGGACTAACCACGAAGGCTGTGCTAGCGCGAGCGGCCAGCCTTGACTGCCTTGACTAGAGCACTTTTTGCTGCACGAGCGCTCGTGCAGCCGCCGCGGCTTCATTCAAAGCGACTAGCTCGCGCTTTTAGCACGCGCGGCTAACAATAGTCCATACTAAGGTGAGACGAAGTATAGTGTGCCTCAATGCCCTTCTATTTAGGGTGATGCCATCGTTTGTAGTACCTGATGCCGACAGCACGCGCTCACAGGAAAAATACAAAGAAATCGCAGGAAACAAAATGTCGCTGTAGCACAGTCAGCGCCACGAGCGCGTGCAGGGACACGCTCTTTCACGCGCTTCAGAACAAAAAATAAAAATAAGCGTTCGAAACAAAATGGCCAGATGTCATCACCCCAAGCAAAGCGCACATGAAGGCACCCTAACTATTTCAAGTCAACCACCGCCAGACTCATGCTGCAGCGGACTGTGACTCAGCTTTGCCGGCTGGGTGTACTGTGTACGCTAAGACAAGAGAGACGGTTAGCCGCGGACATTGAATGCCAGCAAACAATGACTCAAGAAACCCCTACCCATACATGTACGTAACGCGTTACAAGTAACGAGTTACTTGTACCTAGTTACTATTTTCGGTAACGAGTAACGTATTTAGTTACTTTTTTAGAAAAGGAACGAGTAACGGTATTTAGTTACTTTGAAGGCCAAGTAACGAGTAACGGTATCTCGTTACTTTTGTGGAGTAACGTGTACAACACCGCTTAAACGGCCTTGTTTTATTCTAACCTGAGTATGCGTCTATTGTGACAAACGCCGATGGGCAACCCGAAAAACAACTAACCAGTATGACAGTACAGCAACGTATATCGCTGAACACGTCAGTCGAACGGTTCGACTGACGTGTCCAGCAATAAACGTTACTGTACTGAAGTCTACAGCTGGGAATGTCCTTCACCCAGCGAGCACAATCAGGTTCGTTGGTTGAACCTTCTAGAAACGGGTACGGACCGAATGTAAACCCGGAGGTTGCAAACACGGGGAGGCGCATAACCCATTACCCGCTATCCTCAATGAAGGCGCAGTTCTCGAAGATTCACCAGCTCTTCCTGAAGGACAACACTGCCGTTCCTTCGAGCGCGTCGGTAGAACGACTCTTCAGCGTCGCCGGAGATGTATTTTCAAGGAAGCGGGGAAACATAACTGATGAAAACTTCTACAGGCAGCTGCCGCTGAAGGGCAATGACTACTGAAAAGAAAACAATAAACCACGAAACAAAAACAGTTGTGTATTTGCTCGTCAAAGTAACGTGGAAAGTAACTCGTTACTTTTGAGGTAACTCACGCGTTCCTTTTGAGAATCGGTAACGAGTAACGTATTTAGTTACTTTTTGAGCGAGTAACGAGTAACGGTATTTAGTTACTTTTTTGGGGTAACGTGTACATGTCTGCCCCTACCTAAGGACGTGCGGCAGACGATGCTCTGACTCCACTCCTGGAACGCCACCTGGCTCGAGTCCCCGACTACGCAAAACTTCTCAGAAGAGAGAAGAGGACGCATAGAAAAATAGTTGGGAGAATCGGAAGGAACCTTGGTCAACACGGTAACAATGCCCCAGCATCTCCATGACCCTAATGCCCTCAAAAGTAAAAAAAAAATAATAATAATATTGTGTTCGGATTTTTTTTTTTTTTGGGGGGGGGGAGCATTTTTCAAGAAACGTAACGAAATACATTTCACACTGAATGTATCGCGATACAAAGAAACATTCAAAATGTATTTCGATACAGGAATACAGATACTGGTGAAAAAAATGTATCGCGATACAGAGATACAGATACGAAATGTATTGCTGAAATACTATCGCGATACATTTGTATCGCGATACTGCCCAACCCTGTTTGGAACTAATACGTCGTTGGAGCTGCAATATTGGGCGCGTTTGTCAGCAATGAATGGTGCAGGAGGCTTTCGATTTGCCTTACCTTACTTGAAACGCAAAGCATGAGCAATGACCTCGCCGCATTTTTTAGGTAGTCTTTCGATTCTGGCAATTCCTAACCCTAAATGAACGCGATAGTTGTCGGCATGGCAACGTCTTTGAAAAGTGTTTTGCCTTGACTCAATCGGCCGTGTACTGATAGCACACAAAAGCAGACAGCGTCCCCATAGACCTCTTGCTAAATTTCCCAAGCAGCGAGGTGCATGCTACAAGTGTAGTTACACGCGCTGCACGTGCTGGCGTCTGCAGTAGTCAGTATAGACCCATCCCGAAATTACGCCCTCTTCTGGCAGAGTTTGAAATACTGCACAGCTGCGTGTGCAAAAGACACCATAAAAATGGAAAGTCGATCACTTATATATAGTTCAGTTAAGAACAGTATTATACAAGTAATAGTCTTGCCACATTAATGGTGTCCTTTGCGCACGTCACTGTGCAGGATTTTAATATCTGCCTTAAGAGGGAGTAGTTTCGGGATGGGTCTATTCTAAAGCAAAAAACCTACAACAAATTTTGCCGTGCACGCGCGTTCGTCAAAGATTTATTATGATTATTTACTTCGAATATTTTATAAGTGGAAGGCCAGCGCGCACCGATCGTTGAATTACACTTCCAGTGTTCTCCTCGATGTTAGGGTAATTTACTAATAGGTCAATTTTCACTGGAGCCGAATTACAGGTTTTTCAATTTATGACGGTGTTATTCGCAGTTCATACATGCTGGCTAGAGCCACTCTATATGGCAGCATAGCTGCAATGCTGGCCAACCATGCTGCCGGGGTAACGCCCGCCTTTTACTGCTCACTTCTTTCTCGTCGTTTCTAGGACTGAACTTCGTCGTCCTCTTTGGAACTTGGAAGGAAATTTCAACGAGACTTGTCTTCACTTCAGGCAGCCAAATATTTAGAAATTTTCCAAACAAGGGTTAATTTAGTTTTACCTTACCGATTATCTGTACCACGAGCAATAAAAATTGTTTCTTGAGCTCAAAGATATGCCGCGCTGCGTCGCGAAAACACGATAGCGGGCATTTTTGGGTCCCCCCATTTCGGGGACCTTTCCACGGAAGCCAATTATATTCGCTACAGCCAGGAGGTGACACCAGCTACCACCCCATAATAAAACACGGAGCTATCGCTCATCCAGCCTTCGTCAAACTTGGCTAGGTACTTTTAGGTACCTAGTAGGGAAGGGTGGTTAACTTTTAACCGCGGTTAAAGTTAACCGGCTTCGAGCGAACGGGCCCAGAAAGAAAAGAACACACGAACGGGGTGACACCAGGTGTGTGATAACGCAAGTAGGACAGTCCTTTCGGCGAATATTTGGGTTTTTTTCTGAAAATAAAGGTCCTTAAAATACCCGAAGAAGCCAAGGTAGAGATGAACTTCACGTTCTTTGGTGACGGCTTGGGTATCTTTCACCTATTTCGCCAAACAAGTACCAAAGGTAAGCTTTACTGCTGGTAGCTTGGCTGTTATCTGGCACCTTTCGGGCCTAAATCGCGAAAGCGACCGATTTAGGCTTTACTGCTGGTACTTCAGTTCATAGGTGGTATCTTTGGATCAAGTCTGGCACTTTGTAAATTATGTGGCGAGCCAGAAAAAAACCATATAAATTTACTCTGGCACTAACTAATACCTTAGAGCAAAACAGTATTAGGCTCAAGTTACACATCTAGGATTGCCAAGCTTGTACCAAGTTAGACGCGCTACCAGAAAAACACCGGGAAAAAGACAGCCGGCCTATGATTTGGGTCCAACACATGTCAAATAAGTTTGTCTTGCGGATCAACAAAGAAAAAAACAGACCTTTAACGCCTCCAAGAAACGAGGTGTCCGTCTTGATCTCCGAGTCAAGGTTGAAGAGTTTCTCTTCGGTCGATTGTGCAGTTTCAACCGTGGCTGCTATGCTACCATCTTGGGCATCCATCATAAGTTGCAAGAAATCCTCTTGCCTCTAAAAATAAGAAGTAAAAAAAAAAAACTTTACAGAAGGGTGTGCACAATGCTTAAAAAAAATGTTATTGTTGATATTTCTACTCGCTTCCCCAAGCGTATTTTCATATCATTTTATCTTATTGACCTAAAGTGCATCATTTCAAAGAATTCCTTACACGAGGAAGAATTAAAAAAACACAGGATACACGTCTTATCAATCAAACGTAAGAAAAGAGAAGAAAAGCAACACAAAAGGTGAAACAGGATTTTAGTCGATTGAGGTACGACCTGTAAAGCGATAATAACAAAAGTGATAAAATTATAACTG